>MKEJ01069102.1:0-14908 GCA_001753735.1 Embelia ribes | reverse complement strand
TATTAGTTATATACTTTATTATATATATATGTACTTAATAGTATAACTTACATATATTATATAAATACATTATACACATAAACTGATTTCTATACAACATATTACTTATACAACATATTACTTATATAATCATATACATATATGACACACATATACATACATAGACCACAATCGCACAGAATAAAAAGAGAACTTCTCGGTGACTTTTTTGGGAAAGAGACGAGGGTTTTTCAAAATATGAGTTAATTGAACAAATTAAGATATGAATGCTGTGATTTGGATGAGAAATTGATATTTAACTTTCCTTATTTAGTTAATTTCCTTTAAATATTTTATTTTCGAAATAATTAAAAATATTGTTATATCGTTTCCGATATGATACATATCTGTATCGTTCGATTCATCTTCTGTATCGAACGATTTTTAAAAATTTTCGATACACCTCTCCGATACACACGGAGAGGCTGTGAATCGATGCGTATTGGACGATACGTATCGTGTATCGCCGATATTGATGTATTGTAAACTTCTAAATTTAGTAGCTGTACTTCAAACCATTGTTGTCGGGAAGGAAAATGGATGAGGGAAACGATGCAGGAAATGGAAGCGGGAAATGTGGCCTTACAAATGTAGGGAAAATGGGAAATGACGAAACGAATAATACTCTCTCCATTCAACTTATTTTGTCCACTATGGGAAACCAACTTTTTATAACTGTTATTGAGTTTAACTACTTTAAATTATTCTGTGTTTCCATATCTACTCCTAGCATTAAGTAACTGTCATATGGTGGCTTTTAATCTTTTCTGCTTATCATGGTTTTCTTATCTGTTTTGATTTTTGGTTTTCGGGACATACAAATAAATGACATTTTAACGAAATGAGTGTGGTTTGGATGGTACTGTATGTCGCAAAACTTGTAAATTTTAGTTCTTGCTTCTTGCAGCAAGCTTTGTGGAGGTGGGCATCTAACTTTCAGAGATTGCCTTTCATATTGAGGTTTCAGAATGTCAGCTGGCCCGGGACTTGAGTCTCTTGTTGATCGTAAGAATCTTTTACGCCTATCTCAATAAATTCATTAACCAAACACCCAAAAAGACTATATGATTGCACATGGCCTTAATGCTCCACACTTCTATATTGACCTGCTCCAAAATCGGTACACTTGTTTGCTTAATGAGCCATATATTTTAGATGCATGGCTTCTTTTTCCACTGATATTTTGTATACTTTTGAGTTTTGTTTTGCAGAAACAATATCTGTCGTCACAAATGATGGCCGCAATATAGTGGTGAGTTTAAATGAGCTTCAAGCTACCCTCATGAAAATTATTTGGTTTGTTGTGCACTGACTGTTTCATTTTCTCTTTAGGGGATTTTGAAAGGGTTTGACCAGGCTACAAATATCATTCTCGATGAATCCCATGAACGTGTTTACTCTACTAGAGTAAGAATTGTTTCTCGTTTTTTAATTCCTTTTCTGTTCCTGTAAATATGTTTGTGGGTCATGTCACCATGGTTTGGAGGTGTTTTTGTCCCTTAATGTCTTGCTTCCTTCCCATGACTTTTTTTCCCTCCATTTTTGTTCTTTTTTTTGTTTCCACTGTTGGATGGGAGCGTGCTACATCTTGAAATTGAGTGATCATCCGTATGAACTTAGTTGGCCATATTATTTCGGCTAGTTCACATACTATATCTTGCAATTGTAAAGTCATGTTAATATCTTCACTCCCCCTTTTGATGAAATTTTCAAGTTAGATTTCTAAATTGTTTAGTTGTTCAACTTTGTTTACCTTTCACGGGTTCTTATTGAACTAATTTTGTTTCTATTTTCAGGAGGGTGTACAACAGCTTGTATTAGGTCTCTACATCATAAGAGGAGACAACATGTATGCAGAATTTGATGGATTTCAGTTTGTAACTAGTTGCCAATTGTTTCCTTTATTTTCTTTGTCGCATGGTTTAATGCTGTTGTTTTTTCGTCTTCTGCAGAAGCATTGTTGGGGAACTTGATGAAGAGCTGGATGCGAGTCTAGATTTGACAAAAGTGAGAGCTCATCCCCTGAAACCTGTTATTCATTAGTGAACAACATGGTACCGACATGTTTTTTGTGTTTTAAGGGTTGAATCTACTACAAATCTACTTTAATGGGTGAAAAAGGGAATTTTAACAGATAATCTGAAACTATTTTGTATTGTGCCTTTTTTGGTCTATAGTGGTGTAGCTTATGTACAATTAGTTATATTTTTCTGTACTTTTGGTTAAAGAGTTAAATTGCAACAAAAGAAGATGAAAAGAAAGAGCAACTTGACCAATCTTTGATACTTGATTTTATAATCTCAGACACATAGTTTGGGGATCTATTTAGATGTTCTTTTAAGATAGGAGATGGGCATCGTGCCGATTATTTACGAGTCGAGGTTTGAGTCTTAGTTACCTACTTACTTTTGAGGTGTCTCACCCTCTTGAACCATGAGTTAGATCCGCTTTACTAATAAGCATAGGTCCTGATGCAAATGGATGGCCAAGGGAGAGAAGCACCGAACTCGGATGAGTTTGAGGACTCCTTATAATATACATGCTACGATTCAAAGAGAATAAGTATGTTAAAATTTTGTTGTTTGTTGTGATATATACGTGCAACCTGTTTCATTAGTAATTGCTAGCCCTAATAGCATTCCCACAAAACCCGCTGCCTTTCCATTGCTTCCGTAAAGTGAGAAATTGAAATTTGTTTTTCCGCATCCTCCTCCTTTTCCTTGACGAAACTCGACCTTGAGTTTTCAAATTTCGGCGATCTATGGGCACACCAAGAAAACTTTTTCCATCCACAAACTCAACACCTAAACTTGGGAAGATGACCATAGATTCGAGCATAGATACCATGGTCTTGCATAGCTTTAACACGGTATATCCGCTTGAACTTGACTTTCCGATTAGACCACCATGCACATAATTTCCGTTAACGACCTATGAGATCTGAAAAGAGTTGTTTGTCCTTTGCTCAAATGGAAGAAAAATCCACCCAGAAATGATCAACGTAATTGTACTATGGCTTGAAGTACACCTTTCCATAATCTTTCTTATTTAAGGCTAGTTAGCTTTCAACTTCACACGTTTTTCGCAACAAACTGCTCATATCGAATTATTTATCGGGAACTAACAGGTAAGGATCTATAAAATCCAACGAAGGCACTGAAAAAGTACTACCGTCAACCAACTTATTATCAACAGAATCAATCTACAAAGCAACTCCAATTGCTTTATTTTCTTCCATGTTCACTTTTTCCTCCCTATCTGTATCAACAACAAGTAAGGCAACTTGGATATTAGACATATCTTTCTTTCTAGCAAGAGAAGTCTTATCAATTTCAATTGTTGATTTTTCAGTAAGTTTCTCATCATCTAGATTCTTAGGGTCTTCGGTGCTCACAAGTAAATTTTGGGTCCTTTCCTGTATTTTTCCATAATTCTCTTGAGTTCTGCACTTGCCCATTTGTCCTTATCCAAAATTTTAACTCTAGGAGTGACAATATGCGGCTTCGAAACGACGTCACTCTACCCATTAACAGTTTTATTTGTTTCAACATTCTTAAATTCAGTGATAAAAGCTATTGGCATAGTGTGAATTTCTCTCAATCTCTGAGTCTCGTAGTGGTTGATAGTGATAATTATCATGATGACCTCGTTTGTGCCCTCTAAACATTTTCCTTTTTGTTACAATTCTATCATATTGGTCCACATGCTCAAAAGGGGTTTCGTGGTTGAAAATGCTGGTGCCCAATATCCCGTTGTCGAGAATATTCTGGATCACGTGAGGGTTGATAGCGATATCAGCCATACTCATAAAAATTTTACCCTTTGCTCACAATGCAATCATCAACATGCAGTGGATATGTACACTTGAAGTCTGACTGTTGCTAAAAATACTGGTGCTCCAATCTATGGCGCTTCAATTCAACTTGTTCAACTCGGCGGGTAACCTCCGCAAGTTGTTTTTGGGTAGAACTGAATCTTTCTTTCTCCTCTTGTGCCATACGTTGAAGTCCTTCATAAAGAGATTCAATGGTCTCGACAGGACCCATTACGGTCTTTGGGCTTCTTGATAATTTTTCAATCTGCTTGGACCACTTCATAAAACTAAAATTTATTGCCAAATTTGTTGAGTCTTAAAATTTGGATCAATTCAACAACTTTCTAAACTGATCTGTTGAACCTCAAAGTCAGTGGGACGATTCTGCAATTTCATCAAACTGCAGGGACTATTTCCGTAAATAAGCAGAATTTCTCTATTTAAATGTTCGTCATTCTTTCTCCGATTGGGTAATTAGGGTTTCGATTTGGGGTTTGCAGCAGCGGTTGGTGGCGACGGCTAAGGTTTCAGGCAGAGGTATGCTCTGATACGAAATTGCGTGGATCGAGGTATGCTCTGATACAAAATTTGATACCGCAAAATCACGGTAGAAGAAAATAATAGAAGAAGAAATAGAAGAGAGAATAGGGAGAGAAAGAAGCTCACAAAACACGCTCTCAATTTTTATTCCATCCAAAACTGCTTAGTCCCTTACAAGTCTACCCTATTTATGATGAAAAATAGGGAAATACTAGGTAAGGAAACAATATTAAATCCTAATCAAATCTAAACCAAATCTTAAAAAAATAAAATCGCTACAACTAATAAAGATAAATTGGTAAAAATAAAAAATGTCCTCATCAACTCTCCTGGAGTAGAATAGAACTCTACTCCATCGAGTAAAAAATTGAAGCTTGTCGTCCGCATCACTTATGTCCTAGTCATTAGTCATTTTTTCCTTATTTTCTAGTTCAACTGAAAAGGAACAGGAAAACACGATGAGTTTTAGCCTCAATCTGTTTTGTTTTCTTTCCTCACCGTTTCTCCTGATAGTGTTTAATTAATGTTGTCTTTTCCATCAGCCTATGGTCTTTGCTTGGAGGTATAACAATTAGATTGCATAGTCAATTCTTTCTTCAGATACCATGATTGCCCATAACAAATTCCACTGCAGCTTGAGGTTTATTGACTACGTGATTTATACAAATTGTTTTTTCTGCAGTAAGATGTTAATTTATGCGGACTGGGAGTGGAAGCCCAAAACTTTAGAATTTTACAAAATTAAGATTTAGTGAGAATTTTTCAAATTTGTTTATAAACCTCCCAAATGAAGTACCCTCTTCTACATAAAATTATTCTTCATTCCACTGTTGTACATTTTCCTTTATCCGCTACAACATTGATTATTGGTCATTATTCCTTTATGTGTGATGAACCCTTTTATGAGTTTGTGATTCTTCTAGGTGGGATGCATCATGCTAACTCTGATTTGGATTTTTCATGAACAGTTTGTATCATTGGTGAACCCATCTATTAGTGTTGATATTGAGATATTGCGTGATTGCTACGAAGCTTTTGCCATGTACTGCTTTGGTAGATATCTTGTCGCTTGTTTAGGTATGTCTCATTTACATTATCATGCTTAGTCTATCATATTATTTTGCAGGGCTTTCAAAATGTAAATACTTCTGCCATTTCATCTCTTTCAATGTTGCTTACGCATACACTATGTTCAAATAGAAAGTCACGGTCTAATTGGATGTAGTACAGGTTTTAACTCCGTGGTTGGAATCTCATGTATGCTACATCATTTCTCTTGCTAGATTACATAATGAATTTTTGGGATCCCAAAAATGGAGGTACATCTTGGTAAAAGCTATCCAAAAAAGACAGAAGAGGATATTTGGATATAAAAAGAGTTCCTTGGGGGAAATAATAAGTGTTAGTTATGGAGCCAGATTTTCTTACCAAGAACTCTTAATAAAATAAATAAATAATATCTGCAATTATGAATCCTCATTAATCCCTGTTGGCTCATTGCCCTTTTTAGAACTTATATTATATGAACATCGTTATTAAATTGTATCATAAGATAACCTGTTGAGGATCTCATATTTGTTCTGTTAATGCCATGTTATGTTTTTTGTATTGATTCCATGTTATGTTTTTTGTATTGATTTACTACGCATCTACTTAAAAGTTCCTATTTGCTAATACTTGCTATTCTAATTTAACAACTTAAGCAGACATAAGTTTTTTTGTCTCTTTTTGGACAATTTTCGCAGTACTTGTTTCCATTTCTCTCTCTTTTCTCTTTTCCTGTTCTAATTGCATGTATCAGGTGGGGAAGAGAGGACAATGGAATTTATGGAGAGACAAGGGCGTGCAAAGATCCCTTTACTGGACCATGGAATAGAAAAGGGAATTATAAAACACCCTTTTCCCTTTAAACTTTTCTTAAAGCCTTGGAAACTTGGCCAGTGGGTGTATCAAGTCATCAAGTTTGGAATTGTTCAGTACGTAAGTAGATATTACACAGAAAGTTTATCATTTTGTTTTTTTTTTTTATTTATGTCGGTTTATGAGTCTTGGACTACTCAGTTCTAGTAATAAATATTTCTTGTTTGAGCAGATGATAATAAAGGCTTTGACATCTATTTTAGCTGTTGTTCTTGAAGCTTTCAATGTATATTGTGAAGGCGAGTTCAAATGGGGATGTGGGTAAGCTATTTCCTTATTGTAGTTTGTATCTGGGCTTAAGAGTAACAAGTTGTATTTGCATCCTTGTAGTGGTCTATATGTACATGCATTTTTTCTGTCTATTAAACTTTGTTGTTTCATTATCCATATTGCATTTCAGTGATGTGCAGTTCATTATTCTTGAAAGACATAAAGATAAAAACTTTCATGTACAGATATATCATTAGTTCTTTCCCTATTTTGTTTTGGTTTCAATATAAATTTGCCTTGGCCTTTTTGTTGGTAGTGGTATGCTACACCTTGCGACAGTATTAGCGGGTACATGAATGTATCAAATATGCATGACCAATCTTTTTATAAGTGTTAACATCTCTTAGTTATCAGACAAGCTGTGTCTACTCTACTTTGTGCTTTGTGTTAATGTTGTATCAGTCCATGCATGAAATGTAGTTGTACTAGACTTTGTCGAGTTATTTAGTGTTCTCTCCTGGTTTGCATGTGGCACTATAATTGGCTCAGTTCATTTTGTTAAGATGGATCAATGTTGTGAAGTTTGGACCGGCATAGTAAGAAGAGTGTGGAGAGTCTACAATTATTCTCTGATCATTGCAGCCCATTCCACTTATGACTTTTTATTGGTGACTTGCATGCGGGTTGTGGGACTTAGCCAGTGAGATGGAGCCTTCTTTGCGAGCCTAAGAAACATCTGTCACATTAAACTTTCTTGTGAGCGGCCGTCTGGTAGTCAAGAATGTGCCTTCGATGCCATTTGTTGTATCACAGTTTGTCACCCTTCAGTTTTAGCTTGATGTCAGGTCGTGATGAAATTTTTTTAGTATTGACCCGGTCTATCATGTCAGTTGTGAACCTGTCCAATAATCTATGCCAAATCATCTTCTAATGCCTACTCAATTAAGCCTCCTAGTTTCCCATTCACTCTTGCAATTAATGGAAGCTATGTTTGCTGGATATGAAAGAAATGTGGTTGATATTTGTCATTAGCTTGACGAATGAATTATCACTTTCTTTTGAAATGGAATATCATGTGCAATAGAGAAGAACCACATGGAAGGGAAACGTACTAGATTCTGGTTAGAGAAAGAAAGTTGTTTTCTACATTTTCATTGCACCATTTTAAACTGATGCAAAACCTGCTTACCTTATTGAATTTTATTATAGAATATGATGCAACTTTTGAAAAGAGAAGCAAAAGTTAACATTATAAATTTGACTAATACACACACACACACACACACACACACCCCTTATAAATGTGAATTCAAACACAAAACTATACAGAATTCTTGGAAACTTAGCCTTTTCCATTTCTAGCTTAGTTAAATCTAGCGCTCTGTTATAAAGTTTTATGTAGGAAAGATGACTTCCATACCAATATTGCGCTGGTCCAATAATTTTCTAAATTTATATTAGAGTCGTTCATAACATGTAAAATCATACTATGTATCGACTAATATCCAACATGACTTTAATTTTTATGAAGTGTGTTGTAAGATTCTTTCAACCAAATTGTGATTTATGATGGTGTAAAATTCTAGGTAAGAAATAATTTTAAGTTTGATATACCGTCTGTGCAATCCCAACTGTGGTTAATAGTGTGGTTCCATGATAAAAAAAAATGGAAGGAAAAAGACACTACGTATGGAAATGTACGAAACTTTTCTTTCCTCCTTTTAAATCAAGTGGAAAAGATATATAATTACTTATATTGTTCTTGCTATATAAATTTGATAATAAATAACCAAAGACCACTTGGCTTATTGATATCTCTTTCACGCTTTCATCAAGGTTGTTATATGTAGGTATTGAGTTAGAATCCCAGGCCTACCCTGATGTCTTTTGTGGTTTTGCCTATCTAAGAAATATTTTAAATGAAAAGGTAATAAATCATTTGATTATGTTAATCGAAAAAAGTTACATTTATTTCCACCTCCAAACAATATACATGTTCCTTTTGCTGTTCAAGTAACGACAAATATCGCATGTCAATTTGGATTGCTAGTTACTTCAGCACGGTGACATAAAGTCACATTAGTTTATAGGGTGAGCCCATGGAAAGTGTGGCGGATCGTGCGCCCTTAATAATTTCTTATAATCTGTCAATTTCCCAACACTTGAGTTATTTCCTTGACCTATTTACTTTGCTTCTCATGTTTGGTGAAACTCTTCAAAAAGATAAAATCGTAATATCTGTTTTGAAGTGATTATTGAGTTTTATCTTTTGGAGCACTAAGATTCAGTTCATCATATGGTAGCCTTCCAAAAGAGTTCCACAGCCGACGTGAATCATGTTATCACTGCCAGACCTCTTGTTTGATTGGTTTTTCCTTCACAAGCAAGAATCGCTATGATATTATTTCTTGAAATGATGAGTGTTGTTTCTTCGCTCGGAATTATCTACTGAGCAACGAAAACCAGCAAAATATTTAACCGATACTTGGTTCAAGTATTTGTCCAGTCAAAGCTAGAAAAGAAAATGATCCTGTATTTTACAAAGACTGGTCTTGCACAAAACATGAAGTTTGCCTAAATAATTTGATCTAGATTAATCCTACTGCTTTAGTTTTTACTTGCACCATTTTTATGTGATTTAGCTAGTGGAGGTTTAGTTTTAATTTCCATCAAATACTTAACTCTAAATTGGCATACAACCATTGAAGACTTTCTCAAGGCACTACTGATTGTATCATCATTTGATTTTGTAGGTATCCTTACATGGCTGTGGTTCTCAATTTCAGTCAAACGTGGGCTTTGTATTGTTTGGTTCAGTTTTATACCATTACAAAGGATGAATTGGCATACATAAAACCATTAGCAAAATTCCTGACATTTAAATCCATTGTCTTTTTGACTTGGTGGCAAGGTGTGGCTATTGCCCTTCTTTACGATCTAGGATTGTTTAGAAGTTCAATAGCTCAAGCTTTGCAGCTTCAAGCAAGCGTGCAAGACTTCATCATATGTATAGAGGTATAATTTTGTATCTCTGCTAGTCTTAATATTTTTATGTGATGTTTATTGGAATCATGTTGCTACTATTGTCCATCTAATGCCAGTTTTCTCTCTAAAATGCTGTCTTCCTGTTAAAATATTTTAGGCATTTGAACTGTGATTGTGATTGGGTGTTCGCTCTTATGTAGATCTAATACATTTGAATTAAGTTAGTTTTCTCTCACTGAAATTACTTGGTCGCTCTATTATTAATTTTTATTGTTGTAGCTTGTTAGTTCACGAAGTTCTCTAAGAAGCAAGGGTGTATTGCCAATTTTTTTTTTGTGAGTTTGGAAAGTGCTTAAACTCCTGATAATTATTGATTGGCTAAACAATCTGTGTCGCCATTTAGACCAAGATGCAAACATGTTGCCCTCTGTTGATTTTTCCCATGCTCTTAAATAAATAAGTTGTATGACCTATTTGATCTTTATTCGATTTCATGATCTGTTCATTCTTTCCACTTGCTGCGTTCTGTCGTGAAGTGCAATGTCTCACAAAGAATAATGGTTGAATTTTTTCGTAAGCAAATTTTTGGGCTGACCTATTTGTAAAGCTTCCATTTCTGCAGTTACCTCTTTTTGCATCTTTCTATGTTGTGATGATTTGGCTTCATTTAAGATTCACATTTTCTGTAATTGATCTCTCATATCATGCTTATTCCTTAGTAGGAAGAGCTATTATCTGAAATACTCTTCCCATGATATGTGCAAATTTACTCATAGGTTTATGTATTAATCCAGCACAGATGGGCATTGCTTCTGTGGTTCATCTGTATGTATACCCTGCAAAACCATATGAGCTAATGCCAGATCGCTTTCCTGGGAGTGTTGCAGTTCTTGGAGACTATGCATCAGTCGACTGTCCTATAGATCCCGATGAGGTTTGGGACAGTGAGAGGCCCACAAAACTACGCCTTCCCCAACCTGATGCTGATGAGCGTGGTCCTGGAATGACTATCCGAGAGAGTGTCCGGGATGTTTTCATTGGTGGAGGTGAATATGTAAGTCTTCTTCATTTTATCTCATTACTTGAAAATAAATAAATAATAAACACTATTTAATTATTGAAATATTGCTTGAGCTGCTTGTGCCAAGGATGGATCCACATATTGATTTAGTGTGGGTGACCTGAAGTTTCGTAATGAAATTACTGTGACAGTATTGTCATTTTGTTTGTCCTATGTATTTAAGCAAGAAACTAGTTTTGCCTCAATAAGTGAATTTTTATTTTCAAACTCAGTTGTTTACATTAAATTTGTAGTTGTATTATATTTATATGTCAACCTAGTACGAAAATATTGCGAACCCATGCATCGGGACCCTAATTTCGTTGATATCAGTTGTGTTACTTGTGTAATCTAACTAAGGCTGTATTGTAAGAGAGACTGATGTGGTAGTCTTTTGTATTCCTGGCATTTTTTTTTCTCAAGTATGAAATGTTGCGTTGGACATTTGTTGATTAAATTACTTTATGGTTTCATCATTCACACCCATCTTTTGCAGATTGTTAACGATGTAAAGTTAACAGTAACCCAAGCGGTGGTACCAGTCGAAAAGGGTATAACAAAGTTCAACCAAAAATTGCATAAAATTTCTCAAAAGATTAAGAGGCATGACAAGGGGAAGCGGCCCAAGGATGATAGTTTCATTGCCACATCATCACCAACCCGAAGAGTAATCCGTGGAATAGATGATCCTTTACTAAATGGGAGCTTTAGTGATAGTACTGTTGCTTCAAAGGGCAAGAAGCACCGGAAACAATCGGGTTATACTAGTGCCGAAAGTGGTGGAGAGAGTAGCAGTGACCAGAGCTATGGTGGGTATCATATTCGAGGACGCAGATGGGTTACAAAAGATTGATTATCTTTCAAAAACAAAAGTAAGCTATTGCAAGGCTGAGAAAAATGCCAAAAAATTATTTTTTGTGAGCATTTTGGTTATATTTCGCAAGCGAGCCTTTCCCTGTTTCCTGCTCGAGTACTTTGGGTCACAAGGTAGGTTGATAGCTTTGCGATTGCAGCCCATGAACATGTAAGGGAAGAGTTTTGTCCTTTATCATTCATTCTTGTAATATTATTTCAAAATATTTGAACGGTTCAAACTTTAAACAGAAGAAATTTGTATAGGAAGCCTCCTCAAGAGTGGGATATGATCGATTTGGACTCTAGACTTGTACCATAGACAAAAAAAGCCCAACTGTTGTGCTTTGGATTTTTGTATGTAATGGCTGAAAATCTTTCGTAGTCAGTTTCATGAAGGCAAGGTGAATTCATGGTACAAATTGGTTGTTTGGCTACATTTTGCGATAGTTGGGTTGAGTTTTGTTTTCTAGTATTTGAGTTTTTTGCGGCCAAAAACTTCGTTTGGCAATAGAAACCGTAAAATTCTCCTGTACTCTATCAAAGCAATCTAGTATCAAACTTTAGAAGAATTGACAATGCATCTGTCAAAAATTTAATACCCGATATAGCAATGTGTACATAATATGATGCTAGGGTCCCATTTCTACTAAAGGTTTTTTCTTTGGAAGAGGCAGCTTATTCAACCACGCGAAAGAAAAACAAGTAGAAGCGTAGTCACGTCGGATCACTCCTTAACATCAATAAATCGAAATTAAAGCTGGAATAGGAAATAGAGCCAATTAAAATTGTTGGCTGGTATAATTTGTCTTGTTGATTGTTGCATTTATCTCGTTAATTTGTCTTGTTGAAGTTCGATATTTACTCAAACTCCAGAAGTTATTTAAATCACCATCAGCCGAATCTCTTTTCTTTTCCGTGATGGTTTTTCCAATGTTCATTTGAGGATTAGAATTGGTAACAATCCACACATCAACTCACCTTGTTTTAAAAATTTCTAAATCTGCAATGCCAAAGGAAAGAAATGAACTCCTAGCCAGGCCCCAAAAAATGTACGTAATTTTTAATGTACTTATATATTTCATTACAAATAACGTCACTTACGGTGAAAAATTAACTTTTCCCTCTAAATTAACTGCAGGTAAAAAATTTGAGAAAATATATAAAGCCTTAGACTTCATCACTTGTGAACATTTAGGTAGTACATAAGGATTACAGAGTAATGATATGTAAAAAAATTAGTTGTTGAAAATTTATACAAACTAATATTGTATGATTCATAATTAGACACATCAGTGTACTCTCTTTGCTTATAAAATGAGATAATGTGTTTAATTATCAACCACACAAATCTAGTTTATGCAAAATTTTAGAGCAATTAAGTTATATATATATATATATATATATATATATATATAGGAAAAGGGTCATGGGATAAAATCTATCACAAAATATTTTATAAGATTTTTGGATAATTGGATCTAAAATGACCAAACCGCAAGGATATATCACAATATTCCTCAACAATACATCTTATCTCTCTCTATATATATATCTTTCTGCGATACAGGTCACGCCAGTGCTCTCGCGTAGTAATGCCTTGCCCGTCATCGTCTGCCACCACTGGCGACTCCTCGCCCGTCATCGTTCGCCTGAATCGTTCCCATATCGCACTCCTCGCTGATCTACTCTCTCAAAGAGGTCAATCCTTAGCCAATGATTTTGATACATATTAATTTCATTGTTTAATACTATTGAGATTAGAAATTGATTTGAAAAATTATCAAATATTGTTGACTGATTTCAATACCTATTAGTTTTTTATTTCACCATGTATTTAGATTGTTATTTTGGCAATATCTTTTTGAAAATTTTTATTTAAATTTCAATACCTATTAATATATTGTCGCTATATCAGTTTCACAATCAATTATCATATATATGAGAAGATTGCATCAATATCTATTTAATTTCTTGTCCATTGCTTATTGCTTATGGTTCTAAATAACTCTTCGTTGTTATTGTGGTGTTGAAACTCGTCTGAAAGTATCAACCAAACCAACAAACTAATCAGAGGCTAATGTCCCAAATTGTTATTTTTGTTATTGTTCTTGTTTTGGTACATTTTGATTTGTGGATTTCATCATGTATCTAAAGTTAATTGAGCTCTATTTGGCCATTTCTATGCAAGGTAATCACTCATCATGCTGCTAATGAGAGGCTACTCATTAGATGTGTGTCCCAAAAGAGTTGAACAAATTAATGGGAAGCTAATCCGTAAACCCGATGAAGCAAAACGAGTACCAAAAGAGTTGAAACAAGCTAATGATAGGCTAATTCTTGAAGCCAATAATGCCAAAAGAATTTCAAAAGAGTTGAAACAAACTAGCGAGAGAATCATCATGAAGCTGCTTTTTGTTATTAATTAGAATTTTGTTATACTAGTTTATGTAGAAATCTGACTTCAAGTTTAATTTAGTTATTGGGTTACTATGCAAGTTTAATGTACGAAGGTTGTACAAACTACAAAGTTCATTGTATGAAAGTTAATGTTTATAAAGGTTGTAGCATGTGTTTAAGAAAGTTATTGTGCTAATGTGCGCTATTCAAGGCTATTGCAAAAGTGAGCAATGCAATTATGTGCAAGGGCAACATTAGATCGTGTTTATGCAGAATTTTGATCTCTTTATGTAGAAATTTGGTTTGTTTGTACATATTTTTTGACTGTTTGTCTAGAATCTGGCATATTTGTGATGTTTTTGACTAGTTTTATCATTCTTGACCAATTTTTTCAATTTCTATATGTTTTTAGCAGTTTTGTCAATTTTTATCATGTTTTTAGCAGTTTTTGATCAGTTTATCGTTTTTTATCAGTTTTGGCCTTTTTTTTTCATATTTTTACTATTTTTACGTCATGTGTGAGGTTTTATTAGTTTTAACACAAGTAACAATACACAACACAAAAATTGGTGAATATTTGACATATTATAAACAGCAGGAGCAGTTTTTAACGGAAAAAATAGGCCCAACAGTTTATAAAGTGATAAAATGTTAAGCACCAAGCAATAATAGTTTTTAACATATAAACAATTGGATGAGTGGCAATACAAAATATCAATCTCATCTAGGCTTACCTTCACTAGTAACACCAAATTTCAATACTTTTTAAAGCAACCAAAAGTGCAATATTAGCACAACTACATATGTACCAATATCATTATATTTATTACCTCCCAAAATTTGAGAAAAGATTTAAGATCGCTTTTAAAAACGACTACAAGAATTGAGAATTTGTAAGTGATCATCAGTGTATTCCAATTTTATAAGTGTTCATCAGGAATAAAAATTTATTTGTAAGTGTTCATTAGTGCGATCCAATTTTATTAACGCAAGAATAAAATTTCTGACTAATACTTTTTGTTAATACCATAGATCACGAGGTTGATAAGAAACTTGGAACTCCTATTAGGAACCACAAAAAGTTCCCT
>MKEJ01069100.1:0-10020 GCA_001753735.1 Embelia ribes | reverse complement strand
ACCAGAATTTCAAAAGACAGATTGACAATAGCTTAAAAATTTGGTCATATTTCTTAAACCGTAACTCTGATTGAGCTGAAAATTTTCAGTTAGATAAATATTATTTACAATGTTCATGTTTTGAGAAAATTTTAATACAAATCGTAGAGGTGTCAAAATAGAGCCCAAAGTGTTCAGGTCGAAGCAATGATAGGCTGACAGTAGCTCGATATTTTGGCCATATTTCTCAAACTGTAAATCCTTTTAATCTCAAATTTACAGTTAGAAAAGTATCTCAATTATATACAATTTTTATGTTTTGAGCATAATTTAATTTGAACTGTAGATTGGTCAAATCAGCGGCCGAAGTACTCGAATCGCACCAAATTTCAAAGAAGACAGAAATTCAACTTCTATTTCATATAAGTTTTTAGTCGGTTTTAACAATTTCAAAACTAACTTTTCTTCATTAGCTTAATAGCATAAGATTCAAATTCTGGAGTATACTTAATCCCACGATAAAATGGTAGCTCGAAAGTCTTGGAAACTCCTCCCAAAAGCTCATCAACCCAAACACGAGCCTTGAAATGACGACGACGACAAGTTTAGGAACCCAAAGCTCTACTTTTTCTCTTCTTTTTTTTTCCTGTCTGTCTCTTAGTGTGATTTATATAACATGTAAACTCACCTATTTATAGCAAGAAAATAGCATGACTCATGCCACATGAATTTTCATCTTAAAATGTTATTGGTATGAATCTTCATCTTGAAATGTTATTGGTATGATTAAGACACCATCTTTAACTTCAAGCCTTATAGCTATGGTATGAAAACACAAAGAC
This sequence comes from Embelia ribes, assembly GCA_001753735.1. Lineage (NCBI taxonomy): Eukaryota > Viridiplantae > Streptophyta > Magnoliopsida > Ericales > Primulaceae > Embelia > Embelia ribes. Next base: position 9,199 of record MKEJ01069100.1, on the reverse strand, counting down.
CAAATGGTGGTCCTTACAGTTCTTCCCCCCAAAAAGAAATTTCGTCCTCGAAATTTAATTTATACCTGAAAATAATGTCGGAAACTTGTTACGTATATCTTTTTCTCGTTCTCAAGTATGCTCCTCAATCTTCTGATGCTTCTAAAGCACACAGACCAAATGAATCACTTTCCCACGTAACACTTTTTCTCAAAGATCGATAATACTGACTGGTTGCACCCCGAATGTTATATCTTCCTCCATTGTCAAATCAAAATGATCAATCACATAAGACGGATCCAGCTCATATTTCCGTAACATCGATACGTGAAAAACTGGATGAACATTCTCTAATTGCAGTGGTAAAGCGAAATGATAGGCCAATTTCCCAATCTTTCCGATAATCTGAAAAAGACCAACAAATCTCGGCGACAATTTATCCTTCTTTCTAAATCTCATCATCCCTTTCCAAGGCGAGACGTTAAGGAACATGTGATTTCCCTCTTCAAATGACAATAGACACCTTCTCTTATCGGCGTAACTTTTCTGATAATTTTGTGCTATTACTAACCTCTGTCTGATCACATTGATTACTTTCGATGTTTGCTGAATAATATCTAGTCCCAACAATAGTGCTTGTCCGAACTCCATTCAACAGATCGGGGATCGAAAAGGCCACCCATACAGTGCCTCAAATGGTAACATCCCAATACTTGAATGTTAACTGTTGTTATATGCAAACTTGGCTAGATGCAAGGGTTTCTCCCAACTTCCCCCGAAATCAAGTATACATGCCCGTAGCATATCCTCTAGTGTCTGAATAGTCCTTTCGGTCTACCCATCTGTCTGAGGATGATAGGCAGTACTCTTTGTCAACCTTGTACCCAAAGTATTTTGCATTCCTTCCCAAAAATGAGATATGAACCTCGGATCTCGATCGGATACTATGGTATAAGGTGCCCCATGTAGCTAAAGGATTTCCTTCACATACAATCATGCTAATACTTTCGCCCTATCTTCCTTCTGTATAGGCAGGAAATGAGAATACTTCATCAATCTATACACAATCACCCAAATGATGTCCTTTCATCCCCGTGACCTTGGCAAACCAGTAACGAAATGCATAGTGATATGCTTCCACTTCCAGTTCGGTATCTCGAGTGGTTACATCTCACCACCTACTTTCTTTCTGTCCTATTGACCAACTGACAAGTCAAACATTGAGCCACAAACTGAGCAATATCATGTTTGAAACTTGGCCACCAATATGTGTGACTCAAATTATGATATATCTTATTTCCATCTTGATGTATCGCTAACCGTGACTGATGCAACTTTAAGTACCTATTCTCTCATCGATTTCGGTATATACAACCGACCTCGGTATATCAACTTCCTATAGTCCCCAACTATCCAAACCCGAGATTTCCCATTATCGACAAACTCTAATCCAAACTCATTAAATGTCTTCATGGCATCCCACTTATTATATATAAGACATGCTAAAGTAAATCAAGTCTTATGACTCAATGTATCTGCTACCACATTCGCTTTCCCTGAATGATATTGAAGATCAAAATTATATTGTTCCAAATTCTCCATCCACCGTCTTTGTCTCATATTCAGATTCCGCTGTGTGAATATATATTTGAGGCTTTTATGATCAGAGAAAATCTCAAACTTCTCCCCGTAGAGATAATGTCTCCAAATATTCAGTATGAAGACAACTGTTCCCAAATCAAAATCATATGTCGGATAGTTCTGCTCATATATCTTCAACTGTCTTAAAGCATATATAACTACCTTCTTGCTTTGCATCAAAACACAACCCATGCCTTCTTTCAAAGTATCATAGTACATAGTATAACCCACTCCTCTTTTAGGGATGATCAATACATGAGCAGTAGTAAGTAATTCTTTCAGCTTCGTAAAAGATGCCTTACACTTAGCATCCTACTTGAATTTGACCCCTTTACATGTAAGGTGGATCATAGGAGATGCGATCGTAGATAAATCTTTATGAATCTCCGATAATAACTTGCTAGCTCCAAGATACTACGAATCTCAAAAACATTCTTAGGCTGCTCCCAATTCTATACTGCCTCAACCTTCGACGGATCTACCTCTACCCCTTCCTTTTCTGTCATCATGACATGTCCCAAGTATTTCACTTCTCGAGCCAAAATTTACACTTTGACAACTTTACATACAACTGATGCTCTTGAAGTATCAACAAAGTAATTCTCAGATGTTTCTGATGCTCCTTTTTAGTCCTCGAGTAACCAAAATATCATCGATAAACACGATAACAAATCGGTTCAAATATTCCCAAAACACCCTGTTCATCAAATCCATGAACATTGTTAGTGCATTTGTCAGTCTGAATGGCATAATAAGAAACTCATAATATCCATAGCGGGTCCCAAAAGCAATATTCGGAATATCTTCCTCTTGAATTTGTAACTTTATGCATAAAGATTTTAGGTGAATAGTCTTCCCTACCCTAAATTCCACTTATAACCCATAAAAGTCATGACAATAGAAGGTCAGTCTTCAATACCCTCTACACATGATAATACTATATGGCCAGTCCTCGTTACCCTATATAAGTAAGATATGAATCAGAGGGCAAGTCATCGTTACCTTCTAAGTATAAATCCCAATTTTACTCATTCAACATAGTTTTAAACTAATATGTTTGTATTCTCTTTCACTGCTTAATATAATTCAATTTCACGTTCCTTATCCTTAATTTCTCAATTTACATCTTTTTCCTATCATGCCAAAACTAAATTTCACATTACATTACCTAAACTCTACTTAAAAACTAAGCACACAAGCACATAATAATAATTGCACACAAAATCACATAATAACTTGTGGTTCTAACTACAAAATAGCAAAACCTAACTGCACTTGTGATTTTACACAAGACCTATCCCAAAAGGTTGTTGAAGAAGAAACCATAGAATTCACCACTAGGGGAATACCAACGAAAATGGAGAGTCTATGAACAAACAATTTGAAATTTACCATCAATTGACTATTGATACCGAAATCAATCATTAGAAACCTCTTTGATTGATTAGGGTTCTATGGGGGCATGAACAACCTAAGAGATATTTACCTCACGATGAAGAGGATGTAGTATAGAGATTGAATCTGCTCGTAGATTGTTGAACATAATGATTTTCCACCAAGTTTCAATGAATTTTGCCCTAGAGACTTTTCCCCTTCTCTTTATATATGTTTACAACGAAAGGGTTAAATTTATGGAACCGTTGGTTTTAAAAATATATAAAAGGTTCGCATCGGGTTTTTGGGATGGATTATCGGCAATCTTTGGGGTGGTTGTCCGCATTCGTCAATACTCAAAACTCCATTGAAACCAGTCAGTCACAATCGGATTGTTGCCATTCCTATGGCTTTTGACAGTTCTCTCATGGCTGCCAGTACCCCTCTTATTTACACTCTTTTAAACTCCTCTTTTGACCCCTATGAAAATAAATGGGGCTTTACACTTTAAAACTTATCATTCTCCTCCTGAATGTTCTTCCCTTGAATTGGTGAACATTGCAAGCATCAATTCCAAATGCTTCATGATTTGCTCCTCACTTGACTTTATGGCCTGTTGTAAAGTGCCAATTTCACTGTCCAATCAATCTAAACGGGAGTTGGACATGTTTTTCTTTGATACCAAATGACACGTTGTCTAGATATTGATCGGGTCATGGGTTTGTGGATGGGTAGAGTGCAAGGGTCGGTCTTGCGTAATCTACCTATGATTAATGTGGTAGGATACTTTGAGGGATTTAAGGCGTCCTAATTGGTTTATTTCGAGTAAAACCACAACTCCAATGTCAATACAGCATTGAGAATATTATTCATCAGATGATTCCCATTCACAGGCTCCAGCTCTTTAAATAGCTGAAGAGCCCTTGTATCATTTTTTCTTAAGGAAAAGAAAAAGACATGGCACAATTTAAGGCAAGTAATTATTCAAAAACTGAAAACAATAAAAATCCATAATAAAAATGCAGCAGGTCTGATTTTCTTAAGAATTAATCCCCAAAATGTCTCTCTTAATTAATTTTCTTCCTCCATTAGACCCGTAACATGAATTATCAAATTTTTTTCATTCAATTTGTTTCGAAATTCAATGTTGTACATAGACTTAGCTTATTCTCTTTATTAACCCCTCCAACTTTCAATGGCATTTCGAGGATCCATATTTTATCATTTTAAAATACATTAATACCATGAGGCGTTCTCTGTCATTGTTTGGCTGACATAATGATAAAATCATAGAAAAAAAATGTCGACATGCTAATTATGCAAATAATAATTTATAATGTTAGTTTCCAAATAAAATGAAAATAACAAAACAAATTTCAGTGATATAAAAGATTTTGTGAGCCTCATTTGAATTGTTTTTTTAAAAAAATTCCAAGAAAAGAAAAAAAAGAATTGTAAGCCTCATTTATACTTGTTATGACATAACGCCATGAATATCTTCATTGGAAAGAAACAAAATAAATAAACTGAATTAAAATTGGAAAACTAAAGTTATAGACTTCAATTTTGTACAGAAGCTTTTCTGAAAAACTAAATTTCGATTGAATTTTACGAAAATAAATAAACTTGAATATTTAACAAGTATTAATTATAGCCTTGTTTTTACAATTTCTGCACAATATTTGTAATAGTGCAACAAATTCAGTAGCTAAAACAAAATCAGTTTCTTAAAAAAATGCCAACTTAGTTATTATATTATTCAAAACACTACGAATAAATAACTTGTGCATTGGGAAACAAATTTCGTATGGAATCTCCATAATGTGTCCACCGGTCTATTAGAAACCCAAAATATAATATCTTCGTCGAGGCCTTAAGACAGAGAGGGATATAATGAAGAAAGGTAGACTTCCTTAGGGATCTTTTGATACGTGGGAAGGGAAGACAACGGAATGAAAAGACGGTTTACACCTTTTCATTATGCTTCCTTGTTTACTAGGATTTCTGGGTAGGAAATTCCGATTGCTTAAAATAGATGTTCAATTTACTAATAAATACAACTATTAACTTCACAACTTCTTGTAGAAAACAATTGATATTATTTGATACCAACCCAATTTTTTAATAAATGAATTAATAAATGGCTCATATTTGTCTAGTGGAAAATATGTGGTCAAGATCAATAAATGAATTTCACATCTTTGACATTTCCATATATATATTTTTCAGGTGCATATTGAAGTCTTTTTACCAAAATTTGACTCTACATCTAACACGATAATAATTTCAAACAAAAGAGACGGGTAGAAGGATCACAAACTGAAATTTATCACTTTTAGTTAATAATTTTTAACAAGCTTCTAAAACAATTTTCAGGCAAAATTATGCAAATTATTATCACACTCAATTAATCGAAATGGTTTCCACCTTTCGCAAATGATATTTTCTAAAAATAGGAACAATATTTTAAGGACAGAACTTGGATGCATTCTGGGAAGCAGCTTGGCACTTCTACCGTCCACATGTCCACTATCTATTGGTGGAGTTGTATTCTGCAATAATACTAGTCTGCGTATGAAACTAATTCCTAACATGTTCAACTTCTCTGACAGGAATCCTTTCACCTAAAAATTATATTTTCTCCATGCAAGTATATATATGTGTATAATCGTTTGTATATAAAATTTATGTCCAATTCAGTCTTTAAGCTTCTTCAATCTCTTCACACAGGAGGCATTTTCCCCCAAATCCCATTCTCTCTCTCTCCATATATATATATGTGTGTATATATATACACCAAAAGAATCACACGGGTTTTGCCCGTGATATTTTTCTCGATATAGTTATAATTTGGTTGTTTTCTTACTTTATGCATAGAATAACGACTGATATATTTATTATATTTTAACTTGAAACTCTTATCGTCATTATAATAAAAATATGATGACCATTCTTATCATTTTTGTTGGTCCCTTTATGGCAAAATTTAATTAATACAAAATATGCAAAATTAAAGAATGCAATTAAAATTAAATAAAGATAAGGAAAGAAAGAACGCAAACATCGATTTTTATAGTGGTTTGATCAAAGATCTCACGATCCCCAACGTCCACTCTCTCAAGTCAGACTACTTGAGATTCCATTAATAACCAACAAAATAATTATAACTGATTGGTTTCCCAGATGCCAATCACTGCGTTTCAAACAACCTTTCAAGTCTTGGAGTATACTCTTACCGAGATTTTCTCGGATTCATCTCCAACCCAAGATTTTCATGGGCTAACTTTAAACTCAAGGAGACTTGTCGGGCTCACCTCAAACCCTTGCCGAGGTCTTCATGAATTCACCTCCTACTCAAGTAAATTTATGTGGGTTTAGCTCACTCCCTTTATTGAGCATTGAGACAATTCCGTGATTACTCTTACAAAAGTCTCTCATTCACTCTAAATATAAAGATTAATTTGAGTTCAAAGAAAAAAACTCTAATCCACTTTTAAGACTGTATTGTATGAAAATTGATACACCTCTTATTAGTGAGATTTTACAAGGAATTTAGCCTAAAAACTTATATATGATTTGTTATAGCCCAATCCCTTGATTCTTCAACACTTTGTATGTGTATTTATACCTCAAGTTAGATGGAATTGACAAATTAGTCGTTTATAACTATTTAGGGGTATTTTAGTAATTTCATACACTTGAAAAACTAGTCGTCGGAGAGTACCAGTAGCAAATCCAGTCACCATAGTCAAAATCCAGGTTATTGCATAAAACCCAAACTGTTGTATTTCCACCCAAGCTACTATGTTTTCACTCAGAATTGAACCTTAAAAAACACATGATGCTTAGCCAAAATCAAGGTTGTTGTATAAGCACAGGCTGCTTGATTTTGACAAAGGTTGCTTTGTTCTTGTTCTTCATAAAGGTTGACACAAATCCTTGTGCAATTATTTCATGCCCTTGACTTTGTGTCGAGTACTTGAATGCATACTTATTTGAGCTCTACACAATAACTTGGCCAACCGGTAGTAGCCTAACAAGCTTAAATTAAACTTTGATCTTTTATTTGTCTCATTAAAATACATAAATCAATTTCCAGATCAACAATTCCTCCCTTTTTTATAATGACAAATATGAAAATACTATGTTTAATTTTGCTCCATCTAAACAAGTGCATACTTTTGAAAGAAATTTATGCTCTCTCTTTGTAAAAGTTTTAATTAAAATATGGAGCATTTTTAAATAATAAAGTGAATTTAACAAATATTTTCCCTCTATGCATAATATTTGAAAATTTTTAATTTGCTATAGATCTTAACTCAAGATGGTTAACTCTGAATAATATTAGAGCTGAGACTCTGATACTACTTGTTGGTCCCTTTTTGGAAAAAAATAATTCACACAAAATATGCAAAATTAAATAATGCAATTAAAATTAAATAGAGATAAGTAAGGAGAGATTGCAAACATCAATTTTTATAATATTTCGACCAAAGATCCCACGATCCCTTACATCCACTCTCTCAAGTCTAACTGCTTGAGGTTCCGTTAATAACCAACGAAACAATTACAACTGATTGGCTTCCCAGGTGTCGATCACTTTGCTTGACATAACCCTTTAAGTCATGGAGTATACTTTGCCAAGATTTTCACGGGTTCATATCCAACCCAAATTTTCAACGGCTAACCTCAAACCCAAGGAGTGTAAGGCCCTATTTCAAATAATTAATGAAATTGGGGGACTATACTGCAATTAACTAAAACAGGAACGGAAACCAAATTCCTTTCGCTTTTCCTCTCTGTTATAATTTACGTTCTATTTTATATCATAGAGAGAAAAGAAGAGAGAAGGGAAGAAACCACCTCTTGGCAAAATATGCTCGATCCGAGAAGAGGAGAAGACCAAGAAGAAAATTAATAGCGAATTCAGACTCCTCATCTCCCTCTTGTCGTGTTGACGTAAGTATTTCTCACAAACTCTTTGTGTAGATCATAACCAAAATCTCTCATATTCATCAAAAAGTTGGTTAATTGATGAATTGATGTGTAAATCAATGTTATAAACCTATATCTCCGCTAATTTTGGTTATATGCTTGCGTTTGGGTGAGTTTGATAGAAGAACTCGTCTTTCCTGAGCTTTTTGGGGAAAACTATTAAGTCTTGTATAAGGTATGTCGCGGAATTTGATTCCTTTGTTATTGAATTAATTGAGTAAATATTAGTTTTGAGGTTGTTAAAATTGAATAAAAACTTATATGAATTCGAAGTTAAATTTCTTTCTTCTCTGGATATCTAGTGCAATTTGAGTATTTTGGCTACTAATTTGACCCATCTACTACTCAAATTAAATTATGCTCATCCCATAAAAATTGTAGATAATTGAGAGACTTTTCTAACTGTAAAGTTTGAGAATAAAAGAAGTCACAGTTTGAGAAATATAGCCAAAATATCGGGCTATTGTCAGTCTATTATTACTGCTACTTGAACATTTTGAGATTTATTTTGACACGTCTAAGATTTGTATTAATTTTTTCTCAAAATATGAAAGTTGTAAATAAATAAAATAGCTATCTAACTAGAAAATATCAGCTCAATTAGAATTACGGTTTGAGAAATATGACTAAATTATCAAGCTATTGTTAATTCATCTTTTTGAAATTCTTATACGATTTAAACACTTCGGGTATTGTTTTAATCCCTTTGCATTTTGAATTAAATTGTCCTCAAAACATGAAAGTTGTAGATAGATAATAGACTCTTTTAACTGTAAATTTTGGGCTCAAATAAATTTACCATTATGAGAATAAATAGTCGTTATTATTTAGTTAATCTTGGGGCCATACGACCAAGGTTGGCGTGTTTATGGTTTATTTTAAACTTTGGAGCCTTAGGACTAAGGTTGTTTCGAATTTTGTTGTTGATGGAATTTGGGACCTTAGGATAAGGTCAACTTTTTTTATTATTGATGGACTTTAGGGCCCTAAGACTAAGGTTGTATCGAATTATGTTATTGATGGACTTTGGTGCCCTAGAACCAAGGTCGGCTTTGTTTGTTGTTGATGGACTTTGGAGCCCTATGACCAAGATCAGCTTTGTTTGTTGTTGATGGACTTTGGCGCCCTAGTACCAATGACCACTTTGTTTATTGATGATGGACTTTGGAGTCCTAGGACCGAGGTCAGCTTGTTGGCCGTGTGAGCAACA
>MKEJ01069097.1:0-10106 GCA_001753735.1 Embelia ribes | reverse complement strand
CGCATCTGAGTCCCCGGAGAATCCAATACGGGTACGGCACCCGATTTGGAGTGTCTGTGCTTCCTAGACTTCAATACAATGGAGAGGAGTTTCTAAAGGGATGCATAACTACCGTTGACTCCAATTGCCGCCTTATTATTATTTTCATTTAAGCCTTTTATGAACTGATCCCCCCTTTTTTTCTCCTCAAAATCACCTATAAATGCCTATTTTTAAACTTTTAAAATTTTTATGCAACCATCTTTACTGCGCTTCAAACATTTACACACAACACCCAAACTCTCATTCTACATTTTCTCCCAATAATTTAATTTCTCTTATTTGTATCCAATTTAAAAAAAACATCCAAATATTCCAAATCTCAAAATTATATGCAAATTTACAGAAATACATCAAATTTTGAAAAAATTCAAAATTCTCAAAACTATCCTTAAACACAGATTTCATTGGAAATGCTCTAAAGAACCCCATCGGAGATGCTTTAAGGCATGGTATTGGTGGCATCTGATAATGAAGAATTGGGACAAGGACTGAAATGCTCCATGTATTTTTCTTTTTGTGGTTAAGAGTTGGAGTGGACAGGATATTATGGAAAACAAATGTGATTAACTACTATTATTATCTAATTTATAAGTTTTCTCAAATTCCAATCCGATCTAATAAACATGAGAATGCCAGATGTTACTAAATGAAATAATAACTAATACCCATTAATTCTAGTACGAGAAATACTTGTACCCCTTCAATACTAAACCCATAAGAAAAATGGCCGAACAGAAGTGAAACTCATTCCTACGAATTGAGCTTATACTACTTTTTGGTGAATCTGAAAAAATTAAACTCTAGTAATAATTATTAGTATTATGGGTGCACTGGTGTATATATCAAATCAAAGCATAAGCTTTTGACAAAATGAACAAACACTATACTCTATACTTTAATAAGCATAGCTTTTCATACTTATTCCCAAGTACAAAAAAAATTACTTTCCTAATCCTAGGTATTTCCAATAGCCTTTTGTATTTCAGGCAGAATAGCGTCTTAACACAAAACATAAAAAATAAAAAAATGGTGTAACTGTTTCTTTACCACAAAAACAGAATTTAACATATAATATTACAAAAATTGCTCTCGAAATTTTTTATTCCTAAATTCTATTTTTGTGGTCCATAACCTATTCCTGGCCATTACACAAATTTTATCAGTGTTAGTGTTAGGCACTCTCCTCCCCAATATCTTCTAATCATTTAGGCAGTGTAAAATTTGAGATTCGCATAAATGTAACTATAACAGACGGCAACTAAACAAACACAAAAAAATGATAATGAAATGAATATATATGTATATGTATATATATACCTCTTGGAGAAGTTGGAGTCGGAGGTGATGGTGATCTTGCTCTTGTCCCTAGTGACGGTGACGGTGTCTCCGAGAGCTCCGGCCTTGCCGCCGACCTTGATCCTCTCCTGGAGGAACTTTTCGAGAGCGGCGATTTCCATGATCTGATCCTCCACCGGCTTCCCACAGTCTATCATGAACGTGGCTCCCTTCTTCTTCCCGCCCTTCCCCGCCGCCGCCGCCGACGATTTGCTCATCTTCCCTGCTGCTATTCTCAGAGAGATTGAACGAAAGAGAGAGAGAGAGTTGTGGTTAGGGTTTTGTGTGCTAGAGGGATACGGCGAACGAGAAAATGAAGTATCATGGGCTTTTATTTAATAGACAGACAATAATAATAATAATAATAATAAGGATGATATAGAAAAGGGACTGGATCAACAAGTAGTGGGCTTTTTTGTGGGTATAAATCAAAAATTAAAAAACATATATATATATATATATATATATATAGAAAAAAAACAAACAACTCTCTCTATGCGTCGTTGAAGTATGTATTTTGTTCGGATGAACAAAATCTACAGAGGAAGGGGGCAGCAGAGGCCAGCATCATACCTTAATTATTACAAATTCAACTATACAACCGTGAAGATTTCACTCAAAAAAGTAGTAATAAAATAAATAGATTGATCAAAACTTAAATTATTTTTTATTACTACTTTACAGTTGAGGGTATTCACACCACCACTAATAACCAAGCCTTAATCTCACAAGAATTTAAGATCGGCTATTTGAAACCAAAAAAAGGAATTAACGTGAATGTTGATATAGTATTGTTAAATTATCATAAAGTTGAATAATACCGCTGCATCTCCATCAGGATTAAAAATGTAACTCAAAAACCTATCCACAACAAAGTTATTCAGATGTTGCGATGACACATCAGCCAAAATCTTGGAACAAATCCACTGCCTTGGCATTAAGCCAATAATCAGCCTAAGATACAACATGCTCCAAAAATTTTCACCAATACAAAACCATATCGATTTCTCGTAAGATAATCTCTTGACTCCACAACTACACTCAAACGGGGGATGGGGGAATATCGAGAGTGATACCGGCCTGAATCTGGCCCCACCCAATTAAACGCCAGTGCTTTTCCACTCGCCTACTCAAAGCAATTTTCTCACCCCTGCTGGTACAAACCGGAGATGTAAGTTGCAACTTCGCCAGATCATTCTTCACGGCAACAACACGAGCTCCAGTTGACATAGAACCTATGTTTAGCATGAGGATCTCGGCCTTTGCTAGCTTTGTGACTCTTCCTTGTCGCTCTGTACCCTTTGTCCTCACTCCCAGAAGTCGCCTCAACAAGAAAAAGTTGACCTACAAACATGAAAATGAGAAATGTCAAAAAATACAACTGTGACCACAGTGATTCTACAAGGCACATTACAAGATCCAAAAGGAAGGAAAGTGCAACTGGCTACTGAACTAAAAGTTCGAAACTTATTTTCGTTAGGAGTTAAAATATCACGCACTTCTAGGAAACTACAAAAAGATAGGTTTATTCACAGTTCTGAAAGCAAATCTCTGAGACTGGATCTAGTAATGCCGCACCAAGACTGCTTTGGCTAATTGGTCCCTTTGGAAAACTTTTCATAGATAAAACACGTTTAAGGACACTACAGGGAGTTGATTCTGTTATTATTCCCCAAGATCATTCCCAACAGAGTCAACAAAATGGGTACTAAACACATATAGAGATCCGTATATCGACTGAATCAAAAAAACCAGCCCACAACAAAGTTACTATAGCTACAATATAGTAGCTAAATTTAAAGCCCAATGGGGTTGGTTCACTAAATTTGGCTACCCACATTCATTATTTTAGCTAGGGTACTACATTATTTTAATAATAAATAGTGAGTATAGAGGGAAAAATTGTATTTTTTTCCATTCACTTACCTTTTTCTTTCCTCTCTTAAGCTCTCCTCTCTCACGGCGATTCAGATTCTTTTATCTACTTTCTCCTCCTCTCCGCCAACTTCGTCACCATCCCCGCCAACCCCTTTGTTTGCCTCATCTCCACTGTCGCCATCATCGCCTCAATCTCTAGCAACCTCTTCTCCATCTCCGCCTAGCCCTGTCAGCCACTTTCTCCAACCTGTCACCACCTCCGACACGCACCTCCGCCCCTAACAACGCCACCTCTGACAGCCCCGTTAACCGCACCCCTACCCCAATTTCTTTTTTATTTTTTATTTATTATTTCCAATTTAATTTTTGGCTTCTATGTTACATGTAAAAAAGAACACCCTTAATTTTTAGGGTTTTCAATTCATGTAAAGAAAATTAATTTAATTTCTTGGACTTCTCATATTACACAATGATCATCCCCATGTTTTAGGGCTTCAATTGCATCTAAATACATTACATCAACATAATGAATGACAAACCCTAAAACTTAGATAAAATTAATTTAATAGAATTTTAATTAAATTTACTTATTTTATAATTTAGATACCGAAAATAGTTACTCTGTTATGGGATTTTACTATTTATAGGGTCACTAAATTGTAGTACCCAAAATTTAGAGACCCAAATATAGTTACATTGTTGGGAATGCTCTAAAAGAAAGGGGCAAAACTAGCATTGATGAAAAAAAGACCAAGCAATTTGAGTTCTCAACAATACCCCATCTTCTCTCCCCTTCGGCTTCAGGTTATTCAAAGGTTTTAAATTGTTTTCCAACCCAATAGTAGCGGAAATTAATCAATGATGATGAAAACAGATTCTCTATTAGTGGAAATTAATCAATGATGATGAAAACAGATTTTAAAAAATATTGCGAGTAAGCACACACTTAGCAGCTCCAAAAGTTTCATTAGTTGCCCTGGAAAACGAGTGAAAGCTCCGAAAACGGAATGGTAAACAAAGACAAAGTCAGGAGAACTGAAAGAAACCACACCCAAAGATGTTTGGAAGCTCATTTCTTTACCTCAAGTTCAACGAAAACTTCAGGAAGTGATCCGACCTCACCAAGTACATGACCGACCAATCTATCAGCACGTGTCAAGGTGGGGTCCATAGTAGTACCCACCCCGATGAGACCACCTGGCACAGCAAATTGCAGTTCATTTTGCTCAGCATACAATGAAATTATTCTAGAATATATGGGTGTGCATTTGATGTTGCCGCTTTCATCTTTCACAACAATCCCTGGCCGAACTTCAATTAACTGGTTTACTTTAAGAACGCCCTGCATAAAACAGAAAAGCAATAGTCATTAAATCAATTGCAAAAGCTATTTTCACAAGAAAATGTTTGCACTGGCTCCTATCAAACAGGAAACAAAGGATAATATGTAGCTGTACTAGACTTAGACTTGCCACCCCTTAAATGTATAGGCAAGCTAGTTCTTTCATTGAACCCCCAGAGAAAAAAAAAGTGATTTGTTGCCACCAAAGTCTCGTGTTCTTTCAACAAAATGTCAAATGGAATTTAACAAAGCAAAGAAGCTTACTTTGAGAATACTTCCACCTGCAACACCACCTCTGATATCATCAACCTCAAACCCAGGCTTATTGACATCAAAAGACCTTATGACAATCATATTAGGAGGCGAGATGAAGTCCCTTTCTGGGACGGGAATCTTTTTCACAATATACTCACAAATGACATCAATATTATATTTCAGCTGTGCAGACACTGGTACAACTGGGGCTTTATCAGCGACTGTCCCCTGCAAGTAATTCATACATAAATTAGCAGAGCCAAACAGCGACCTGCCAGGGAGCAAAAAGTAACACCATGTGTACAGAATCTAGGTGAGTAATGGTGTAGCAATGCCATGTTCTTAACGAACAAGGCAAAGGACAACCATCATGAGTTCCAAGTCAAGTGCAATGGACACCTCAAGGTACACATTCTGCATTAAAGTTCAGAAAAACAGCATTTTCACAGAAGAGAGAGAACCCCTAAGGCAATTATGAGGATTGTCAATATCCACATACTGATACTTAAATATAGAAGTATATGGATGAAATCACCACTCCTACACGGTGTAAAAGGAGAGACAAAACTTCAAACTTAAATAAAAAAAGAGGATATGTGACAAAACCAGAGAGAGCACCACCTGACCTATAGTCGTACAGCAGTACTGAATTTGTTCAATTTGGAAAGGGGGGGTAAAGTGAACAACATCAACTGACCTCAATAAATTTCATTATCTCATCGTGCTGGTTGATGGCGACATTCTCCTGAATAAGATCAACCTTATTCTGAAGTATAATTATGTGTTTGAGGCGCATAATTTCAACAGCAGCCAAGTGCTCTGAGGTTTGAGGTTGAGGGCAACTCTCGTTGGCAGCTATCAGTAGTAATGCCCCATCCATAATAGCAGCTCCATTAAGCATGGTAGCCATAAGAATATCATGACCCTGAAACATAAAAAAATCTTAACATCTTGGACCAAGGTAGTGGAACCTTAGCTACCATAAGGCACTATTGCGGCTTAAAGTTCAATTTTCAACGGGTTATATTTATCAGTCATTTTGAACTATTTTTTGGCTACTTATAAATTTTCCCCCCCATCAACATGTCAACTATAACCTACATTTTACCAGAACAATTGCATCGCCCATTCTTCTCTAAATGAGTTGATATACCACTAACTAAAATGGTACCCCCTATGGAAAAGATGTCTAAATATGCAAATGTTGCAAACCTAAGTAATATATGGATATTCCACTGCACAAAGCTCCCACATTGCAGGGTGGGAAGGGCATGAAATACGCAGCCTTACCCCTATTTCCGGAGAGACTATAGCAAACCTAAATGAAGAATAAAAATTTCAAACACTAATTATACAAAAAAATTAAAGGCAAAACCAGCAGTAGTGGCAATCATATAAAAGCATGCAACCAGATTCTGCAGATGTAAAATTTTTAAATTTTAATAACCAAAATCATTAAGGTAACAACATAAGATCATGGGGCAGTATCTTGCACCACATATGAAAGAAGATAAAGGTATGCAAGTCATTGATCTGTCCATGACTGAAGCTTTGAACATGCACAGAACACTAGAGATAACCGTACGCTTATAATGGGAAAATTAAACTAATCAAAATTCCACTAAGAAAATAAGCCCAAGTTACATAGTATCGTGACTCTTGCTTCAATCTCTCAGACAACAAAATGGAAATTAGTTAAAGCAAAAACAGTTCCTTTGTTAAATCACAAATCATACTTAGATTGCATCCTATACACAGAGAAAAAATTGTCAACAATAGTTTGCACTGTGCATGTATCCTTAGAAGGCTTAGGGTACACATTTATGAAGAGTAAGGATGACTAAATAATGATACAAAACACCATTACGACAAGAACAGTAAACCATACCGGGCAATCAACAAAAGAAACATGTCTCAACAACTTCATTCTGGAGTTCTCAAATTCAGGCACATCACACATAGGGGAGTCTTCTTTTCCACTCCCATATGATCTAAACAAGTTTCACGAATACATTATCATAAGCCCTTGAAATGCCAAATTTAAAACAAGTCCATTAACTAGAACAAGGAAATCAACTTACTTGTAGCACATAGGCCGGGGGCAACGATCATCTTCACACTTGAATATTTTTGCATTCGCATATCCAAGCTTAATGGTAATGTTACGTTCCAACTCATTTTTAAAACGGACAGTCTGCAGAAGTTGACAAATCAACAAGAAGTTGAATTTAGGCACTTAGCTTTAGATGAAACAAATGTTGGAAAATGTACCCAGGCTGTACTTGAATCATTTTGGCATAGAAATTAGAAACAAAAATTACGCAAGAGAACAAATAAGCTACGCATATGGAGCTTTTAACATACAGCAGATCATATGAACCAGAAAATCAAAATTAATCAGTTCATCCACAGCATTAACATGTACCAAGCTTCGTAGTCCAATAAATATACAAAGAATACGCTCCCTCCTCATATGAATGATTTCAATATAGGCAACAAGAAGTCAGAAACTATAGAAGAGAACAGATAATTACCTGAACGCCAGATATTGCTTTCACAACTGTAGATTTTCCATGAGCCACATGACCAATAGTGCCTGAGACAGCAAATTGAGTTCATCACATAAATCATAGTCTGCAAAGCTTAAGCTTACACTATAGCACAACGAAGCAGCTAATAAAATAAACTGAAGTATAAGTAATACCGATATTAATTGTTGCCTGACGAGAAATAACTTCAGGTGAGAGAGGATGTAGTGTTGTTACATCCAGCTTGCTCAAATCCTGCTCCATCAATCCCTTCCGCGACATCTTAGATGTTTAGAGAAACTTTTTGCTGCAACAATAGGAAATGCTGATTTAAGTGGCAGATTTTTTAGTTCACAAACTAATAACTACAAATCGAAATATGCTAAAGAATTACACCACTGTCTATACTAAATATACTATCTAGATTTAAATAACATAAATGGCAACGTTGACCAGATTTTGAAGGAGACTTGTAAAACAAAGTACCTGATCATTATGCTCTACAAAAACGAATAAGGAGAAGAGAATACTTGGAACCCTACCCTTTTTCAATTAAAACTTACTTTGCTTTTATAAACAACAAACTCATGTACATTACAACTGAAGCATGCAAATTTATACCATAGAAAATAAAATTAACTACTGAAAATATTAAGGCTCCATCATACCAAAGGAGTAAAACTGCAGAACACAGGCCAAGTAAATCATTACCGACTCAAGTCCTCAAGACCTCAAACTGATCGATTTCCATTATCATTTTCTACTACAAGTTTACAACATAATAAAAAGTTTTGAGGCGTAGAATTGACCAGGCATGGTTTGTCACTTAATTGCTTACGCCAGATCTTCTGGGGAAACATTTGCAACCATGCGAAAAGCACAAAAATTAAATGTCTAAACTATACAAATTCCAAAGTTTGGCAATAAAAGGAGCTACCGACAAAAGAGATTGAGATAAACAGTTCAGAATCTCTAAATTTAAACGGAAATAGTACATAACAAGTCCAATATGTTAGCATATCCCTGGGAAAACGCCAAAAACCTCTAAGTAGGAAAAATCATAAATTCAGAGAGCTTGGAACTAACCCTTTCAATAAGATAGAGTTGTGCTCATGTGAAAATTAAAATTACTCAAGAAAAAGAATTAAAAATATTAGGCCGTATGAGATAAGATATATGTTCATGTGCATAAAAATATAGCTTGGAACAATGAACCAAACTCGAAAAACATCTTTCTCTTGAAGAAAAGCAATTTCTAGCTAAAATAATGCACAAAACGTCAATACCCAAGTAATCCAACTAGCCCCAAAATCACAGTTAAGTTGCACTTAAGCAATTGTGAGATATCAGATATATCATACAAGAGTATATACTTCTAAAACAATAAACCTTACTTAAACTAATTGTTTTAAACTTATATCTGCATTTAAACACATCAACAATATTCAATATGGAGGGTAGATGTTTATTAACGAAAATGAATAACGAACCAACAGTAATGTGACGAAATTTTGCGAAAACCTCCGTGATTAGATCTTGTGCATTCATTGTAAAATATTAACGCATAAGGTGTCACACATACATGTTTGTACAGATTCTACACCAAAAATTGTGTGTGTATATATCATCACTCATACACTCAACATCCAAGAAGCAATTTGGGAAAATGCTAGAGCTCTCCAGCCACCAAACTGTCGTCAAAACTTAAAAGTTGCTTATAAACAATCTTGAGATATCAAACAAAAGTATAAACTTCCAAAACCGTAAATCCCACATAGAAACTAATATTTTCCAACTTCTATCTCCATTAAAACAAATCAACACCATTCATTATGTAGAATACATGCATACTAAAGGTCTAAAGCATACAAATGCAGTTGGAGAAATGCCGTAGCTCTCTAGTCACTAATTTTTTTTATCCAAATAGCCAAGTATCAGTCCAAATTACATAAATCACATGCCCAAAATCTAAAAACCCTACATTTTCAACAAAGAAAAAGAATAAAACAGAAAATTAACGCAATTAGCCTACTCTAAAGCGTAAATCCAAATAAATCAACACACTTCAATTTAATACAGACATATTACTAAATGAATCAACATACTGCTACAATTTGTACAGATTCACATAAAATAAAGGATAACCTCGAGATAAATCGGAAATTACAAGTAGCGAACTAGACAGAGCTGTGACACTCGCACACATATATATACATATATACACTTATAGAGAGAGAGAAGTTAGAGAGAGATTCACGTGTGTTCTGCTATCTAGGGCAGCCGATTTAGAACCGTCGAGAGCTGCTCTTCGACAGCAGAGACTGGGGTTGGCAACAAGCAGCGAATGTCTCGAGCTCGAGTCAGTAAGGACTGGCTACAAATTCGGGGAAATTTTGATAAAATGACTCTAATATTAGGCGTATTTGGAATAATAACACTATTAAAAGTTATTGCAAAAATGTTTTTTGGAAGTATGAAATATTTAAAATACTTTTTTTTTCCAACTTTATTTTCCCAAATCTTTTAGCTCCCTCTCTCATATCTCTCTTTATGTCCCTCAATTTTTTTTCTTTTTACCCAAATCAATTGGAGAAGATGTGGATAATTGAAAAATATACATGTTCTCTTTCTCTTTATACATACATCTCAATACTTTTTTCAAACTTTTAATAATGGTATTTATTGATTTATTGATGTTAAATTTGAAAAAAAAAATTATTATTTGA
>MKEJ01069094.1:0-11037 GCA_001753735.1 Embelia ribes | reverse complement strand
CACGCTTTGACAACCTTGGTTACAACGTAGAAGTATATGGGAGAAAGACTATAAAAAAAATTATTCCTCTAATGACAATGGTTACCAACATTACAAACATGCACTGTATCTTACTAACTTGCTAAAGGGGATCAAGCTATTACCCTTCCAACTCGAGGCGTAAGCAAGCAGAATATTGACTGCTCTATGACATTTGCACTTACAATGTGCCCACTGATGTTGTAAGAAGCCTGCACTACACAACGTAACCATTATTTTTTGATTCAATAGGGGGACAGTTCTTAGGGAAGAGCAAGCAAAGATGGGACAACTTGACAAAGTTTTTATTCGTTTTGAAAAGAAAATAACTTAACATAGGATATTAGTCACAGGAAAATTTTACCCTTCCTATGTTAAAGACAAATGATAAATAGTTGTACAGATAAGGAAAATGAAAGACGTGTATGCCATGATCAGAGCAATACCTTCTGATACAGGGCTAACCTCTTCAGAGGTCTATGGGGTATGCCATAAGCCAGATATGCCTGCATATGCAAGAGTTGAGAGATGTAAAATGATCTATATGAAGATGTAAATAATAAGCAAACTGTTTACCAGCTATCGATCTTTACATGCATGACAAGAGCATTATAAGTATTGATCCAAAATGCAATCTTGGCATTCATTTCCATACGAGTCACATTTACCCTCTCCAGCTGCTCCACAAGATATCTGATATTTGAAAGAGAAGAAAAATTCATCAGCAAATCTCGATTTCAAAGGGAGCAAAAGATCTAGCAAGCGTCTCTCTTTTTATGAAAAGTACGGAACAAAGATAACTTGAGCATTAGGACATCTGCTGGTGTATGAACTATAGCACCCAGCTTGATGAGCTTGGTATTGCTTCAGGGGAGTGCTTCGGTTTCTTATGTTTCCCCTGGAGAAGCAACACTTGTAGCATTTGGAAGTAATAACAGTTTACTTCGGCTTTGGGTGCTTTTAGAAATTCCTTGGGGTTGCTTTTAGACGCTATTTATGCTTTTTTGTTCCGCATTCCAAGATCACAGTAAATATTCTACAAAATCACGGTAAAAGTTATCTGAACCCACCTGTAATTATTGATGGCATAAGATGCATGAGAGAAGTTGTTCTTGTCAGTTGATAATGATAAGATCTCAACCATGGATTTGCAAGACCAATCCCTTTCATCACTGGCACCACGTCGAGGGAGTACAGCCTTGGTGGATGACCTTGAGAGTAAAGATGACCTGTCCTGTTCAAGATTTGAAGACACAGCTGAACTACAAAGCCAGCAGTACACAGCCGCCATACACCTCACCATTTCCTCTGATAACTTGCTCGGACACTGGTAAAGGTGATCTTTTAGAGTTCGCAGCACTGGAGTTTTCTCTTCTTGAACCTGGTTAACATTACCAACAAATAATTTGACATCTCTGATTTCCCAAGAAACCAAAATTCACCTATAAATGGAATCTTATATATAAGAATAAAATTTTAATTACAGACATCCGCAAGAATGATTTTTATTCAGTTGCTAGTATCAAGATTAGTTTCAAATATGGCAAAGCAACGGTAATGAACATTGCTCCTTGTTCTCCACAAAAAACTTTACTGATGAAATTATGAACAAAACGCAAGCGCTAAAATGAGTGAAATGGTTACTTGCAACAAGAGAACTTGTCGTTTTCCTTTTCTTTTGGCAGGGCAGAGGAGTTAAGTACAACTTAAGAACACATTTACGAGAATCATATTGATAAGAAATGCCCTACCTTACCATGGCTTGACCGAGTCTTCTCCAGTGTTTCATTGGCTTTACCACCAAGTAACGAATCATGCCTTGTCTTAGATTGCAGTGGAAAGCTTCTTTTCCCCGAATCACTTCTAGATGCCAGTGCTTGGAAGGGTCGCAGAGGAAAATTCTTTGAGGAGCAAAAGGTGTTGGAGATAATACTTGGGTGTTTTTTGTGTTCATTCTTTGTATGGGCCGGTGAAGCCCTACCGGAGCTTTGCTGGGAAGAAGTACGACTAACACATTGCTCAAAAATGCTCCTATAGAGAGAAAGAACATGCTGCTCGCGGTTTGCAACCTCTTCCTCAAGAAGCTCAATCTCCGTTATTAATTCTTTGGCCTAAGTTGAATAACAATTTCAAGTTACTTACCAATTTAGTCATAAATACAAGCATATTCTTACAATACAAAAATGAAACAATGCATTTATGATTAACTTAATACAGTAATGTAATTGAGCAATGTATGGCATCATCACTTCTGCGTACAGAAGGACAATTATACATGGAGTCAGTCAGGGAAACAGAACTTTTAACATCCACGAAAAGATAATATCATTATCATTATACGTACTGTTGCAACAACTTACAATTAGTGTCCCTACTGCCCTTTGGGAGGATAACATAGCATGAGAGTGCATTATATCATATCCATGCTATCAGGTCAATTAAGGCATTGGGTTCATTTCTTGCAAAAACAAATAACATCAGAGTTCTCCCACTCACCTGTGTAGAAAAATGCCTATGTCCAGGAGATAAAGTACTAGAACCACGACCCATTGCCTTCTCCAGCACCATCCGCATAGACTTTTCTTGTTCTAAACGTACTTGCAGATGCTCAATCTACAAACAAGTTAATTACTAGTCGGAGAACGTTGCCACAAGTAAATTACGAAACAGAACCTGATTTAAGTGCAGACTAAGGCATTCCTTAGCACATATATGGTGTTGCAGGTTCATTTCAGAGTAAAGTGTAACACAACAAGATAAAAGGACATTATTCAAATCTCAATTCACATCAAGGAAAAATTTTCAAGCTTACATCTTTTTCCAGAGATGCCCGGTGGCCTGATGCAGCATCAGTACTAGGATTGGTCGAGCATTTTGGAACATCTTTTCCCGGCGTTGCCCGGTGGCTTGATGCAGCATCAGCACTAGGATTGGTCGAGCATTTTGGAAGGGAACTTTGGTCCCCACAGGTTCTTTCCAAAACTGGTGATACCTGCTAGATACAAAGTTCAATGTGAAAGGACAATTATTCACAGGTAAGTGATTTCTTTACAGAATATTGACTCGTGATCATTTACAAAAAATGACGAGCCTGTGGGAGATTTTTGAACCAAATGACTATTTCGGTGAGCAATTTCACTGTAAATACTGAGCACATTACTCTTTATCATTTTCTATAATTTGATGCGTAAACACCTCAGGCCAAGAAGTTAACATCTTCAGAAAGAACATTAAACAAAAAGTCATATGAATAAGCAACACTCGAGGTATGATTATCCAAAAAAAAAAAAAAAGTTACACTCGAGGTATTACATGAGATCCTCCATTCTGTATTGCATGTGAAACTCTAGCTCCTGATATGTCCACATTTCCGTCAGTAGCACTGGAAAAGCAATGAACCAAATGTTATAAATTATCGTAATACACGAGAAGAACTCTAACGGGCACCTTGAAAAAATTAGCCAAAACCTGTACCCAAAGAAAAATTACAGCTAAAAATGGAAGTAGCTATAACTTTAGAAACATAACTAAAAATTCGAACCCTATTCTGAGATCAATGTTAGAGAAAAGTGCTAGGTTATGCCAAATTCAGAGGCTGATTTCAAAACGCCACTAGGGCACGATCAGACTGAGATTTAGTAACATAACCCATGTACAGTTGCACATCTTAGTTACATCTAAATCCCTAAATTTTTAGAAGCTTTGTGTTCACCAAAGCATATCCTACTTCTCATACAAAGAAATATAGGACCAAACCATTCCAATCCTTCCACCCCTATGGCACCCTTTAGTGCAAAACTTTATTGACTCTGTCTATGTTGAACATCTGGTCTTTCGGCAACATAACAAGAGGATCTCATCACTGAAAACCAAAGATGAGAGAAAGAAAGAGACTATCACTAGGCAATTGGCAAGGTACGGGAAAAGGAAGCCACACTACACGTTATCAAATTCCAGGTAATAAAATCCATTGAACAAACACATCAATTCTACACATAGATACACAACTCATACAAAAAAAATTTGTCCAAAGTTAAAAACAACAAAAACAGAAATTCCCAAAGGGAAAAATATCATTGAGACACTCAGCAGTTAACCATTTGTGGGTTCACTAGTTACAATTTCCATTCATTAAAGAGATTTCTGACCATTTTTTCTCATATAATTTCTAAATCAGAATTTTTGGAAAGTCGTTTATCTTACATATTTTAGAGAATGCACACAGCTACACACCAGTCATTCTAAACAATTTCTTAAAATATTCAAATAACCATATATCCTATAGTAAAATACAAACAGGCATAGTGTAGTAACAATATATATGGTTTAGATGTTAATGAAATTAAAATTTCAATAAAGAAACTGTGAACAGTGGATTTTTTTTCTTTTTTCTGTGAGAAATCTATTATAGCAATTCTTATGAAAGAGAAACACCATTGCGAAACAGTCTTTTTTTCTTTGTTGTTGTTTCCTTGAGAAATCAAATAAGCAAAAATAGAAAGATGATAGAAACAGTGGAGGGACTGCTCTAAACCAACATCAATAGGGGGGATAAAAAGAAATGCTCTAAATTCAATTCAACCTCTTAGAGCGCCTGTGTTTCACATTATGTTGGAAAACCCTAGAATTTTCATCATCTTCTGTAGGCCCAATTCTCTCTTCACCTAGAGTGCCACCCCCCATCAATTTCTATCACCACAGGAGTATGTAATTATACCCAATTAACAATCACGTATAAACAAATCCTGCTACTAGAAAAGGAAATAAACACCAACAAAAATTATTGGAAAAAGCAACAAATGGACTCTCTCTCTCTCTGTCTGTTGCATGAGGGAGGATATGGGCTAGGTAAGCAATCAAGTGTATGTATGTTGTATGTATGTAATGAAGAATGTAATAAATGTAAATGAATTGAAGGTGTAATTGCTTGCTCTCTGTCTGTGTGTGGTGGGGGACCAGGGTGTAGTTTAGGTGAGGAGTCACCAGAGAGAGAGAGAGAGAGAGAGAGAGAGAGGATCATACATTCTTATCATTCAAGTGTAATATGTATGCAGCTTCAGTGAGTCGTTGAGACCATTCAATGCTGGGAGAGAGAGGGAGTTAATGCGCCCCTTCATCATCATCATCTCTCTCTCTCTCTCGCTCTCTTTCTCTGTGACTCCACGAAGTAGTAGTACTGGGTGACATGGAGTGGAGAGACCCTACAAGAAGCCAGAAGAAGACATACCATTGGATTCTTCATGTCATATCTCTCTCTCTCTCTCTCGATGTTGTGCTGTGCAGGGAGAGAGGGAATATATATTTACAAACACAGTTTCATATTCAAATTTCTACTATTATCTCACCACACCAATAATGCCCTCTTTTTCTATGGCCAAATTACACTTTTTTCCCATGAGGATTCTGAATATTTTATAATACCTAATGGGGTATATGAAATTTTACTGTGTTCCTATATCATAATTAAAGTTTGATTTTTGTGTGGAAATATCATTTTATTTCTAATATTTTTTCTTATTTTATTATTTTTTAAGGTAATAATTGTCAAAAGTAGAGAAACATTATACTATATAATCTATTTATATATTTAATAATATAGTCCAATTTTAAGAAGAAAAAAAGAGAGAGAGAGAGAGAGAGAGAGAATGAACACCATATAACGGGTATTTTGGTAATTTTAAGGGTAATTTATTGGCCCTAAATTAGACTTTCACTTTGCCCCTAAAATTTTTGGGGTAGGCTGCAATAAACATATAAATCCCCTGGGGGACAGTATAGTTTCAAAAACCTCAGTGGATAAGTTGAAATTGTCAGAAACCTCACGGGGGCAAAGTGTAATTTACTCTTCGCGTAAATAGGCAGTATTTATGTGCAATTTGGAGTTAATTCTACAATTGGTTGAATAACGTCATCGGCCACATTGACATTCAATCCAACTCATTTCCTTCATACCTAAGGCCAACCTCTAACCTACATTTATGCATACATTCATATATACATAACACACCATTATACATAATTACATACTGAAATTAAGCAAAATCGTCGACTCAATCCCTTTTCCTCTGCAACTGGTTTCCAATTATTTCATTTCCATACAGTTTTTTTTTTTTAAGGTAATAATGTCCGACTGTTTTCGTTTGCAAACAAACCCTAGCCTGTATCTCTTTAGTTTCTTAATTTCTTCTGTGTCGCTTTTGATATTTGCTTTGCAGTTGTGTTGCTGAGATTTCGGAAACAGCGATGATGTCTTTCGAGATGGACGACCGCAAGAGTATGTAAATGAAAACAATTTCTCAATTCTATACACTGCAAATGAACTATATATGTGTTTATATATATATATATGTATTTAGGAGTTTATTAAGCTTGTAGGGTTATTGGCCTAGCAGCGGGCCTGGGACGAGTGGAGTTGGGTTGTCTCTATTTATTCGTTGTAATTGGTACTTTGAGGGGAATTGAATGGAATAGAGTTGTGTGAATGAGTTTGATCCCTCATTAAGGATCGTATTTCATCACCAACTTTTGAAATCATTTGCTCGTTAGGTATTCCCATCAGTGCAACTATTTTCAACTCTTAATATCTTAATTCCTAGCTCAAACTCTAAAATAGAAGCTCGGATATGGAAATTGCGCACAGTAGACACCACCTGATCTCAAGAGGAGCAGTGTAGCCAATGGCCTATTTTAAGCTATTCAATAGCATTTGTATGCACAGGTGGAAGGGTTCCCTTAAGGTTAATCTCTAAATTTAGGATGAGGAGTCATTTAGGGGTACTGGTGGGAGTGCCCAACCAGCTTGTATGGTTTTCATCCCATGTCCAACATACTTTGAAAACTAAGTTGTACTTGGAACTGATTGGTAGCTCATAGTCTCTCATTGGAAAAACTTAATTTTATTTGCCAGCTTTATCAATTGAGTCCATGTATCGGATCAGGTTTTGTTGGACCATTTCTTAGGCCTTTCCATTGAACTAGACAAAATACATGTGTGCTACCCAAAACAAGCAATTATATGCAATCTGAATGTAAAACATGATTACCTTGTTTAAGCCTTTGTACAACGAACTTTTGACACCTTAATTCCTTTTACAAGGAAAGTATGGAACTACTTTGTAATTATACCTGGAGAAAATAAACAAGTCCATTTGTCAATTTTTATCACTACCCATAGGTCTTCTGTACAGCAATATGTAGTTGCCTGTATCAATTCACAAAGTTATCCACTAGTTAATGAAAGGCGATAGATTCAATGGGTCTCTTCGCTTTATCCAATTATGATCTGGCAGTCCTTAATACCTTTTGCATCTGAAGCAAAGGAAATTTTGTATTGGTGAGGATCTAATTTTCTTTATAATGGGTACTACTAGTGTATTATCACAATCAGCTGACTTAGTGATGTGTTGAGGCAAGAACTTCTAGAAATATTTTCAAAGGCAGAGGCCATAGAAGTTATGAAAAGATTGGTTTAAGAGTTGTAGGGGCTAGTATATGATCAGCAGAAACTAATTGTTGGATTACTGTTTTGCTCTGAAACCATGTTTATAGAAGCAGTATCCTATCAAAAGGAGAACGTTTTGGGAGCAATATTCTAATTTGCCACAGGCATTTATGGAATATAATCATCATGTATGCAAGTACATTTGTTTTTCAAGATAGTGTTGCTTGAGGAAACAGAAAAGCCTCTTTACATCATATGTTTGAGTTACTTCTACTGATGATATGGGTTTGCAATTGATCTTTCTCAATTTCTACTTTCAATAATAAGACCCACCTTCTGGCATACTTCTCATTTTGCTCCTTCGATCAATTGAGCCATCTGAAACTTCTTTTAATCTTACATTCTTTGTGATTATGCGTTGAACAGAGATTGGGCTGGGGTTGACAGCATTTGGTGTCTTCTTCTCGTTCTTGGGTGTCATTTTATTTTTTGACAAGGGACTGCTCGCCATGGGAAATGTATGTAAATATCTCATTTCTTCTAGTTATTTTTTCCTTTTCCCTCCATTGTTGATTCAATACCTTCCTAACATTGGTTATTTTGGGGACACTGAATCAGATCCTCTTCATCTCAGGGGTCGCTTTGACCATTGGACTGAAGTCCTCTATGCAATTCTTCATGAAACGTAGCAATTTCAAGGTCTGGTACTTCATCCTTTTCTCCAATTAGTATGAAAAGCTGTTTCCATATTTTCTGATCTTTTTCTGCACTGCAATGATGAACAGGGAACAATATCTTTTGGTGCGGGCTTCTTCTTGGTTGTTGTTGGGTGGCCTGTATTTGGAATGATTTTAGAGGCATATGGTTTTATTGTGCTATTCAGGTTTGTTGCATACTTGCATAAATTTTTATTTATTTATGATTTGTCTTCCACTCCTATACTTGATTTGAGTTGACCCTGGTCCGTTGTGCAGTGGCTTTTGGCCAACCCTGGCAGTTTTTATCCAGAAGATACCCGTTCTTGGGTGGGTGGTCCAACATCCGTTTATCAGATCGGTACGTTCATTAACTATTCTTCTGTATTCACGTGCTTCTCTTCTAGATATGATTGTGGTCTTCGTTCTTGATGATTTGTTTTGGGATGGATAGTATCCTTTGATTGTTTCGAAATCGTAACATGTTACAATTGAAATAATATGTTTTGGATGTCTCAAATCCTTTTGTTACGATGGTATAGTTACCTCATCATTTGCTTAAATGAAGTCAATACTACAAAGATTGCGCTCTCTTCTTACTTAAAGGGAATAGTTTTCTATTGATATTGGGACTTGTTGCAGTCCATCTGTTGGCTATCGAAGTCTTAACTAAGTGTGACTGTAAATAACAAGATTGTGAATCTTATGACCACTGTATCTTTTTGAATTGCATTGTTTCTTAGCTCAGGTTCTATAAAAACAAATCATAGATTAAGATATTTGGTTGCTTTTGCATGCAGTTCTTTGACCGTTACCGTGGCAAAAGGGTGCCCGTATAACCTGAAGCTTCCATAGATCCAAATGCAAGGAAGTTCCGGTGATTAATCCGCCTGTAAAAACTCTGTAAAATGGTTTCACATGAAGGTTCTTTCGTAAACAGGGTGACAGTATGAAAGGTCTCAATTGTTGGTATTATTTTTGTAACGAAGGCATTATGTAACGTACAGTTGCGTGATTGTTAATTGGAAATTACACAATCAAACTTTGTTAAGAGATATTGCACCCTAAATCTTTAATTCACGTTGGATCAATGAAATACAATTTTTTCCCCCTCTGATGAAAGTGAGCAATTTGGACATCTGCTGCACAGGTCTGACCTGGCAATTAGCTCTGCAGTCTCTGAGTGTTAATAGTGACACTCACCGAGATGATCTCTTGTCGTTGGAGAGTAAGAATAACCCAATACAAGTATGGGGCTAAAGAGATGTTGCAAAACTTTTTGCTGTTGGTAACTTGTCTTGTTGCTAGTGCGTTTTGCATTTTACCTTGGTGCTTTGATCCCATTATAAGTCATTTACTTTGATCTTATTTAAGCACATNNTGTGTTTGCAAGAATAATCCACTTTCAATATTTGTTGCAAAAATGACCTTTTTGGATTGTGAAAAGTCCAAAATACCCTTATCTTTTCTTTTTTTCTATTTCCACCCTCTTTCTTCAGATTTGTTTTCTCTCCTCTGTCTCTCCCTCTATTTCCCTATTTTTTTTTCCAAATCAATTGGAGAAGATGATAGATAATTGAAAAAAATATATGTTCTCTCTCTTTCTATATATTATATATATATATCAACAATTCTTTTAAGTTTTTAATAATTGTATGTGATTTATTGGTTTATCGATATTAAATTTTTTAAAAAATATTAGTATTTGAACCCTTTTTAACAAATATACAATGGATTTAGTAAATTAGAATTATTATTCGTCAATTATTCTTCAATATTAAAGTTGAAGATCAGTGAAAAAATAATGAAAAAATCGTGAAGAACAGTTCCTCATGAGTTATTCACGTTCTTTTAAGTTTTTCATGAGTTCTTCAAGTTCTTCACTGTTTTCATTTTTCTTCACATTTATGCACATTTGGTTTCTTTTATTAATATAAAAATATATTTTTTGGGATAGCATTGAAAAAGTATATATATAAATAGTATCCACGTAGGAAATAAATAAATAGTATCAAATAAAATTTGTGCATATATTCTATTGAGAGGGTGTTCATTTTGTTGATATGCCTATTTAAAATATTTTGTTTTTCTAGCCTAGAATTTTGGTTTTCGTGACTAATAATTATTTAAAATATTCTAAATTTTTATTTAAAACCTCTCTACAGCCTAAGTTAATTTATTATAAGTAATAATTATTTAATACATCCTAATTGTTTGTATAGTAGAAGAGAAATGAATATATTTTATGTTTACACAATGAAGAATGATTGCTTTTTAATTAATTATGGAAGTATACGTAACCAGTAGCAATAAAATATACATTGGTTTACAGAAGCTGTCTTAGACATTTTTTAGCACTTATTTTTTTTTTTCTCTAAATCACATATGTAAAAAGTATAAAATAGTCAGAAATCCACTAAATAGTAATTGCTCTAACGTTTATGAGCCAAGATTAATGGGCTTTTGAATCCTCTATTGGTTTCCATTTTGGTTTAATCTAATCTAAAAATATAATTAATTATGTAAACCATACAAACAAATTCACATTTTTCTAATATATACAGATTTTCAGTTAAAACCTTTCTACAACCTAAGTTAATTTATTATACGTAATAATTATTTTATACATCCTAATTGTTTGTATAGTAGAAGAGAAATGAATATATTTTATGTTTACACAATGAAGAATG
This sequence comes from Embelia ribes, assembly GCA_001753735.1. Taxonomy (NCBI): domain Eukaryota; kingdom Viridiplantae; phylum Streptophyta; class Magnoliopsida; order Ericales; family Primulaceae; genus Embelia; species Embelia ribes. Next base: position 193 of record MKEJ01069094.1, on the reverse strand, counting down.
ATTACTGCTGAATTAATTATGGAAGTATACATAACCAGTAGCAATCTCTAAAATATATATTGGTTTACAGAAGCTGTCTTAGACATTTTTTAGCACTTTTTTTTTCTAAATCACATATGTAAAAGCAATGAGTTAAAAACCGGACCGGCCCGGCCGGTTCAACCGGTTCAACCGGGAACCGGTTCATAGGCCG
>MKEJ01069093.1:0-15855 GCA_001753735.1 Embelia ribes | reverse complement strand
CAGTTATGCTGTCAAAATTTTCTTTAAATTATATTGGTGATTAGAATATGGTGGATTGTGGTTGTATTTCACATCGCAACCCTGGGTCCCGGGTGCTTGGGATTTGGGGGCGCGACAATATCATTTAACTCCCGAGTCGGAAGTGAAATCTAAGGGTAGATTCGTACTCCTCAAAGTATAGAGAATATTTTGAGGTAAGTCTTGGACCTCATGTTGAAAATTCATAATATCTTGATTTCCGTGCCTAATTGGTATGAGGAATTAAAATTAATAATTTTTATCCATATGATGAGTAGATTATGTTTAATTGCAGATTTGAGTTGATTTGAGCTTAGTTGCTAGATCAAATCGAGGGGTAAAGAAAATATGAATTTGGGCTTTTTGTTTAGGAAGTCTTGAGGCGACTTCTGGCTCATTTTAAGGTATGGGCATAAACGAACAATAGTATAAGTTTGAACGTATGTGTATAGATAGAATGTATAATCATGTTTCTAGTATAAGAAATATAATTTATTTATATATGAATTACACACTCCGTATGCCTTACGATTATTATGTTAAAAAAGTCATCCAAGTATATGTAAAGTTGTTAAGTACACATTTTATTATATTATGAATAACGTAGGTCACCTAAGTGGCGACGTATTTGTATGAAAATATTTGGCAGATGTACGTAAGAATTCAAAAGATGTATGTGAGATGAGGTATGATCATAGTTAAACAAGGTCACGTTATGTCGGGACATATATTTATGATGATATGTAATATAGTAAGCGTATAAGTATACAATGCAATGTAAGAAAGCTATGAAGCATAGGCTGGCAATGTATGATTTAGTATTGGAAGTATGCATGAAGTTAATAATACGTTCCGTAGTATTATATGCAATGTAGGTCACCTATAGGGTGACATACTTTTAAGTAAACATTTCGAGACATGAATGTAAATATTCGGGGGATGTATGTAAGTACTCGAATCGAAAGATGTATGTGAGATGAGGTATGATCATAGTTGAGCAAGGTTACCTTATGTCGTGACATATATGTATAATGATATGCAATATAGTAAGCATATAAGTACGCAATGCAATGTAAGAAAGCTAAGAAGCATAGGCTGGCGATGTATGATTTACTATCGGGAGTATGTATGAAGTTAAGAATACGTTCCATGGTATTATATGTAATGTAAGCCACCAATGGGGTGACATGCTTTTATGTAAACATTTCGAGAGATGTATGTAAATATTCGGAGGATGTATGTAAGTACTCGAAATTTGTATGCTAGTATTTGAGGACGTATGTGCATAGGTAAGCAAGGTCACGTTATGTCATGACATTTAGGTATGAGGTTTTACAATATAAGTAAGCGTATAAGTACGCATTGCAAATGTAAGTATGTGAAGATGTATAAAAAATTGACGATGTATGATTAAGTGTCAAAAGCATGCTGTATATTAGTATTCGTAATATATTTATTGAATAAGCATAAGAAGCTAGTATGTTGATTAAGCTTAGATCAATTGTTATACTCGTACATTTTATTGTACGTATAAGCAAGAGTAAATCATGTTTTGTCGTGACAATTAAGTAAGTAAGTATGATGCCTATACATGCCATTGTTTTGTTACGACATTTATGTTAAGTAAGGCGTATGGCATGGCATGATCATAAGACATTTGGTGAAGCATTCATGTTCATAAGCATGGCACGAGCATTAGTATTCATACGACATTCATAAGTATTCATGCTACAATTATAAGTATAAGGGAATAAGTTACCCAGGGCAATACGGAACGCCCAATTTGGTTTTAAGAAAATGCGGTATTTTAACAAATGGGAATCCATGTGTTACGTTATCAGTATGTCATGGCATGACTATTGTTTATGTTATTGTTATGTCGTTGCGTAACCTAAGAAATGTCTATGTTTGTTTTTAAAGAAAAACAGAGGGATAAGTCCCAATATTCTTTGTAAAAATAAATGAGATAAGTCTCATATGCATAAGTGCATGGATTCGTAGTTGCAGTAAACGAGATAAGTCTCGCATGCATAAGTGCATGGATTCGTAGTTGCAGTAAACGAGATAAGTCTCGCATGCATAAGTGCATTGATTTGTAGATGGTATGGATGAGTTAAGTCCCGTATAATTATATATATTGCCTCTTTATGTAGTAGGCCTGGACGAGTTATGTTCTCAGATATGGATGATTATTTTGTAGGTAATGGTATTATGTGTTACAACCTTAATTAAGTGGTAATAAATTATAAAATAATTATGTTCATTTTTCAAGCTATTTACTGATTATTGTCAGATTTATCATTTTATTGATTTCTGACCCATACATTTTCTCTTTCTATCATACATCATTATTTAACTTTATAGGTCAGGAGTTTGGCTTAGCACACTCTGGATAAGTTGGGGAGTTGGAGTTTGGCTTAGCACACTCTGGATAAGTTGGGGAGTTGCTTATGCAGAGATACATTTTTGTAGTTTTCAACTATTATTGTATCAGACATGATGATTGTATATTTTGGATTTAATAACCGCGCTCTGATTTAGTGATGATATTGTATGAAAGCATATGTATGTTTTGGCTCTTGTATGCGAGATGGAGAATATATTTATACCTTCCTTATTATCATTATTTTATCAAATTTACAGCTTGTGTAAACTGGTGGTTTACAGTTATTCGCAGTGAATTTGTATGCTATGTATATAAAAGTTTTGGAGACTTTATTCGGAGCCATATTATGTATGTTTATGGCCGGATGAATATCTAATCGAAAAATAGGTTATATTACTTATACATATTTCTGTTCTTTTATTCTCACGTTTGCGGGGTGATGGATCCCAGGAAGTGACATTTCTACTCATTACTTCTGCCACATATTTTACTTACAAAGGCATGAAATGAAACTAGGTCTGCCAAATGCTATTAGTTTACAAGTAATCCATAGAGAATATTGAAATAGGGCCTCAGATATAATACCTAGTGATGTGAGATTTTCTATACAAGCAACAAAGGATGTCATGTGAAACTGAAGTTTTATCTCAAGTCAGACGCATTCGAAGTTTGTTCATGTGAAGAAAACTTTTAACATCAACGGCATATCAAAATTAAATCTCTCAAGCATCCAATACATGTATAAATAAAAGTTGGCAACCGGTAAACAAATCTCAGCAAAATTTTCTCTGTCGTAATCACATAAGAATTGAATAATGCAGATACTGATTACAACTTATTATTTATACAAAGACAATGTAAAATTTTGCACAAGCAATGTGTTGCGAGTGAAACATGGAAATTTTTTTATCTTCCCTGATTCTGACATGCAAACCATACGCACACAATGCACAAAACACATGCGCCTGACTTTGTATTGCAAAAAGGTGATAATAACAGCAAAAATCAGGGCAAACAAAATGTGAACTACCACCGTTAAGATGAGTTTACAAAAACATATTCCCATATGACAGAAGAATGTATAAATTCTAACATTTCATTGACATTTAAAGCAGAAAACATAAATTATTCAGTTCTCTAACCCAAAGAAAAGTTCCATCAGACCCGCCTAGTTGTCGCAACTCTCACAGAATATCATAGCACTTACCGTGCTGATCCAATAGTCTACTCAAGTAACTGCAATGATAACAATGAAGAAACTTGTCAGTTCAAACTAAAAAGGTTAAACTGAACACACGACAACTTAACCACTCAAAGCATAGAATATTATTGAAAGCATGAAATGACAAACTTAAAACTAGAATCTTTATTAGCTTTGATGGGTTTAAAGAGCTACTCAACTTTAAAAACTGCCAAATTTTGGTAAAGTTAAAAAAAGAATGGTCATAGGATTCAAAATTGGGTCTTTTTATTTTGGTTTCAAATCAAGTTGATGAGAGTTTTTGACAGTTCTTGTGTTCATTTTTGTAGATTCTAAAGTTTTCCGAGTACATTTTGCAGTTCAGATAAAACAAAAAATGGTTTGTTCAAGCAAGACTATCAGAAGCTAATTTTCAGCGTGGGTTCCTTGTCAGTTCAAATGCAAGGTTCTGGGTGTTCTATCTGGTTGAGGAACCTGAGGAGAGAGGGCAAAAATATGGAAAGAGGCACTGATGTTTTTGGATAACTCCATCAACGAATTATCGGAATCTGAAGTAAAATAGGTTTTAAATCTAGTTACTTAACAACTAGCATGTATATGACATCAGTACAATATTTTTACATTTCATATTTTTGTACTATTCTAAACCCCAAGACCTATTATGAATATAGTCATGGTTTTAAAAATATAATTTCATTGAATATCATGGTCAAATTTTCCTTATTTAACGTACTCAAGCATTTTTTGTAGCCTTTACAAGTGATTGATGCCGTCTCCTGATTCTAGTGCATCTGAGAATCTGTAAGATGTGCATAGTTAATGAAATTTCCTTCACAAAGACTATCAGTGCACGTCTCACCGACCTAAACCTATAAGACTTGTGCTCCAAAATGCCCTTGAATATGACAAAAATCAATTTGAACAATGAACATGAAGATACACGTGATGAAAGAAGGAATTCTAAAACATTCTGTCAAATTTCGCCTACTTTCACAACCACAATCACGAGTAAGACAACCAATAAATCAGCTTTTAGAGAAAAAGTTTCTCTGCAAGTTCAACACCTTATTGTGAGACTAGGATTGCAAGCCAAGTTAGATTACCTAAATTGATTATTGGTGCAAGCTACTTAAATTCTTATGATTTAAAATATTAAACAACTTCTGGGCATTGCAGACACAAAAGTACTTAAAAGCGTATATAACTTAATTAAAAAAAAAAAAAAGGAGAAACCAACAACTTAGATGACAAAATTGGGAGGAGCTTAGCAATGATAGCACATAGAACACTAGATAGCTTAAGCATATTGTCTCCTGTATCCTCGTGTTCAATGAGTTCTCTATCTGTTTTGAGTTATAATGGCTTGCTAATTTTGGCTTTAATGTTTCCCATCAACAAGATCACAAATAATTCATTCTAAGGTATAGCCAAGCAACTCAACACATATCATGGAAGACTAAAGCCAACACAATACACAAGGGTATACCAAAGGCCTCTTGTCCTATTGGCATCTTTCGAATTTTCATCATGGAGGTGTTGAGTTTGAATCCTGAGGCTTATGTCTTGCCTATCAAAAGAAAAACAATCACACGAACAGCTTATGAAAATACGTATCTAGGATTAATTATGACGTATGTAGTCCTTTTTATTAGCAATTGTTTGCTCGTCCTTGCCTTACATTTTTGGCCAAGTACTTCAATCACATCATGTATGTAAGTAAGGAAAAAGGAACAAAACAGAAACCTACAATGCAGCGCCATAGCTCCACTTTTCATCACTGAGAATGCCCGCATCACCCATCTCTTCCATTCCTCCCTATCAATCCCAATCCCAATTCCTTTTCATTAACCAAAATTAAGAGACTAGCACAAAGCCACAAACTAAATATACCAAACTCCTATTTGTCAACAAACCAATATAAACATAAAAAATTCATGAGTAATTTTTGCATTTCTTTTACTAGTCGTGGATCCTAGAAACGGTAAAAAACTCACAAAGAAAATACTAGCGATCCTGACAAGTTCGGCAAAAGGTACCATGAGACAGCTCTGAATAGGCTCGTGGGCTAACATCCGTAAGTCGAGCTCCAGCTAAGGCATTGTACAACGGCATAAGTGATTGCGCACCGCCTAATGCTTCCAAATTTCTGTCCATACATATTGCAAAACAATGAGAATAATAAAGACAGCATCTCAAAGCCACATGAGTAATTTATGAATAAAAAATAAAATGATAAACCAATCAAATTAATGGATCTGAGAACAAGAATACCAAATAGGAGCAATTGTTTTTGACAGGAAAAAAAGGGTTAAAAAGCAAAGTATATACGTATGAAATATTGATAATTAACTATATAGTAAACAGAAAAGAATAAATTAAGCTACCTATCCAAAAAAAGATAATACCTTTAGCTTCAAAAAGTTAAAAATTTTGGTAAAATGGGGATTTTTCTTCATGAATCAATCAAATCACAGAATTTAATTACAATAAATTGGAGCAAAACTAACTTTTTAAACTTAAACAAGAAATAACTAAAGTCAATACCCCCTTTCATGTAACCTTTTACTTTAAAATCCAAGCTTACAAACATAATTTGAAGAAATCATTAAGGTAAAATGAAGGGTTTTTTTCATCTTAGTCTAATCTCCCTAATTCTAATCCATACATATTATGAACAATGAGAATAAAGTTAAAATAAACAAAACAACCAAATTAATGCATGTAAGAGCATTCACGCTAGTCTTTCTCATTTAAAGATTCACCTGTTTAATTAATGAAATGACATATTTGAATTAGAAATGTTCCACGATAATGTTTCTTTGTCTGAAAACCTTTTAGAATTGATATGATAGATTTCTGATTGGAGAAATTTACAATTCATACTTTCTCCATTAAAAATAACTCTCTCCCATCAAAACAAAAAACCCAAGTTAAAATAAGGGGAAAGATTCTTTTATATTCGATTCTTATTATATATTATATGAGTTTAATTTCCATCCACCGTCGGTGTAGAGATTTCATAGATTGGCCACGAATGAAATACATGTGTACACTTTCACGTATAGGGACCGCCTCAAAAATACATACTGTTATTTATCAAAGACTGATGGTGTATGAAAATCCATACACCATATGTGTATTAAAATTAAATTCATATATTTTCTTTTGTATATAAAAGTTATCCTCTACAATTACTTTCACTCTATTTGCGATTTGTGTACTCACAATTACTTAATATATGTCCAAAATAAATTAGGATTTAAAATAATAAACTTATCATAATAGAAATTATTAAAATTATGTGTCTCATAAAATTAAGATTTAAAACAATAAAACTTACTATAATATAAATAATTAAATTAAATATATATATATATATATATATATATCAACTTACCGTAATATAAATTATTTAAATTATATACATACATATAGTTTAATTTTTATCTGCCGTCAGTGTAGATATTTCATAATCTAGATGAAAGACATACGTACACTTTCATATGTAAAATACACCAATAAAGCACATGAGTATCTCAAGTCTGTTTGCGATAAAAATTCATACATAATTGATATATTAAAATTAAATTCATATATCTTCTTATGTATATAAAAGTTATCCCCTACAATTACTTTCACTCTATTTGCGACTTGTGTCCTCACAATTACTTAATATGTATCCAAGAAAATTAGGATTTAAAATAATAAACTTATCATAATATAAATTATTAAAACTATGTGTCTCATAAAATTAAAATTTAAAATAATAAAACTTACTATAATATAAATAATTAAAACTATATATATATATATATATATATATATCAACTTATCATAATATACATTGTTTAAATTATATACATATATATATCAACTTACCATAAAAGAAATTAGTAAAATTAAACTTCATGCAAGATCATGCACAACCCAAATATATATATATATGCATGACTATAAGAAATTTATCATAATGAAAATTCCAAAAATTATATTTAGGAATCAAAATGCTATTAGTAAATAAATATTTTTATAAATTGAATCTATCAATCTAAGATTCTTCATAAATTTTTAAAACATTATCCCAATCAAAATTAATTTTTTACAATATTTTTCATAATAAAATTTTTATATGCCTATAATTAACCTAAATGAATATTATTTTTCATAAAAATATTATTATAGTATAAATCCTACCAATCAATCTTTTATAAATTTATAAATAACAAAAAGTTAGAAAAAATAAATACAAAAAGATGTTATATAAAAAATAAACTATCGAAATTAATTTATTAAAATAATCAAAAGTAATATGATACACAAAATAATATAAAACATAAAATCGGCATAGCGTGTGGACTGCACTCTAGTTATATATATTGTATAGTATCAAGGAATGCAAATGATTCGAGTCGTTAATGAACAAACTTAGGCTCAGCTCGACAAAGGCTCAGCTTAGACTTGTTCATTTGCTAAATGAGTCGAGCTGGAATAAAAAAATAGGGCTCTCTAGATAAACGGATCGAGTTTGAACAACTTACGACTCAGCTAGTTAGGGGCTCGGACTCGTTTGATTTATGTGTCTATATACTTATATTTTAAATTGAATGTGTTAATTTTTGTATATAAACACATATAGTTCACACTAAATCTAATAAATTAAGAAAAAATTGTCATAAAGTGTTATAATTATTTGATATATATGTTATTATGTGGTTATTAGTTAACGATTCTATAACAGATTTAATTTAATAATATTTGTTTTACTATTTAATCAACAAATAATAAGTAATATTATATATTAATTTTAAATAACCAAAATATTTAGGAACAGACTTGGGCTCGTACTAGCCAAACCTAAACAAAAAATTAAAAATCATTAAGTAAATAAGTCAAATTTAAACATAACTTCCAAACAAATAAGTTGATAGCTCGGCTCGGCTCGGCTCGGCTCGGCTCGGCTCGGATAATCTCATTTGGAAGCTATTGCCAAAAGAATATGCAAGTGCCAAAAATACCCTCATCCATCAAAATAAATTGCAATTTAGAGGGGGGGAAAAAACAGAAAAACAAGAAAATAAACCCAAAACTCAACAAGCATCAACAAACGCCAATCTCATGCCAACCACCCCCCACTCTCTCTCTCTCTCTCTCACCATTTTCAATATTTTTTCCTCATAAATAAAACCTTCAGTTTGGTGTTAGATTGATAAAAATGCACAAACATCTAAGATTGATATATTGAGTCCCTGCGTTTCTCGTGGGTTGTCGCTGTTTTTTTTGGCATTTCTCACTCTAGACAACATTTCACACCAACCCATTTCTCCCCTTTGGCAGGTATCATATAATTTCTCAAGATCTCTCTGTTCCTTTTTGCGTGTTTGTCATTTTTTTTTTTTTTTGGACATGGGTTCTTCTGATTTATCCGCATTTTGGTTTTAGGTAACCACCCTGTAATTGTTCCTGGATTAGTTTATTTATTTGTATATAATTTAATTACATAGTATATTTTGGCTTTGTTTATTTATTGCATGGTAGGATTGAGTATGATAGGATTGGATCTCAAAGATAACACATTGTTCTGAATTTTGGTGTATTGTGCATTGTCATTGAATTTTGGTTTTTTACATTTGGTGATGCAGGTCATTCAAATTAGTGTTTCTAAATGTCCATATGATTTTTGTTTCTAGACATTATGTCAAGAAATTCTACACAACAATTAATCCTTTCCGTATATAAGTTCAGCTATTCCAGTGCTTTTAGTTACATATACGTCTCCAGGTGAAGGTGCGTCAGACTTGGAATTGATTTGCATCTGCCTGAATGAGAAGTGTCGATATAGGTTGCGTTGGCTACGTGAGGATTTCAAATGCATAATGTGTATTGTATAGCGCGTATGAGATCCACCTAAATTCACGCAACAGTTGATACTAGAAAGTTTTTTGATAAATAACAGTTGGTACTAGAGTTTTATTATCATATATTTGAAATGGAACTGTTTACAGCCATGATTTTAAATCCTTATTACCAAATCCTCTTGGATCCTAAATCTCTAAATCAGACGCAACATTAAGGAATTGATGGGTATAGAGGTTTTTTTTTTTTTTTTGGCAGGTTGCTGGGTGGGTTTTAAGAAATATTGGCATAGCTGGGAGAGTAATTACAAGGATGTTATAAAAAGTATACAAGGATGAGGGTTTCTAAAAGAAATGGTATGACACTACAATCTTACCAAAGCCAGGCTGAGGTGCTGGTTAAGGACTATCTACTTTCAGATCCTTTCATTCCTTACACGTCTATCCTTGGCGGCATGTTTGCCTGCAAGTTGGTAATTTTATAAAATGTAGTTCTTTTATTTCGTTCATTTTCTTCTTTATTATTGGATCGGGCAGAAAGGTGATAAGGGTTACGTACTTCTTTGTTTTATCATTTGACAATTTTGCAGATATATGACCTTTCTCAGTTGTTCAGCACATTGTACTTTATGAGCTATTCTTCACTTACAAAGATACAGCAAATCGAGTGGAACAATCGGTCTGCGTGTATTTCAAGTTTATGCAATTGTTCCTTCTATTTCTTTTATAATCTTATCGATGTTTTTCTGTTTGATATTGCAGTGCGATCTCTACAATTCATGCACTTTTCATCGGAGCTTTTTCGTTGTATTTCGTGTTCTGGTCAGATTTGTTCTCTGATCATCAGCAGACTAGTGTAATTACATTCCGAAGCTCACAGCTATCAACATTTGCATTGGGAGTAAGTCTAATGTTATCCCCTCTTCTTTATGTCTTGTGGCTTCCTAGAAATGGTTAATTTTTATGTAATTGTGAATTTTATGCAATTCGATAAATAAATCAACCTACAACAAGCCAATACGTGTTCCTGTTTGTATCCTTATTTAGTTATTTTTTTTGGAACAAACATATCCAATGTAATGAACTGAAATATGAAGCTTTATTGATTGTAAGTGTAAAAGGATTTGCTACATTAATGTCTTGCCGTGAGCAATCACACAGCTTGCACACTATGCATCTAGTGGAAACCCCATTGTGATTGCCTACTCTTGTGTTTGAATGAGGCTTCAAATGAATCAGGATTTGGATTCATATAAAAGCAATGCTGTCAATACCCATACCATGGCTAAGTTTTGGTCAATCCTATAAATCCATGGAGTGACTGATTTACACATACGAGGTGAGGGCTTGGGATTTCAGTTGTACACTAGTCCAAGTATGTGAAGTTGAAGCTCCAATAGTGGACGTATCAGGCTAAAATCACACCAGTAGGCTCGAACTCATAAACTAACTGCATATTATTTGCAAATCCTCTTAATGCTGAATCCTCTCATTGTTGCAACTTAAAGTTCTGCTAGCATTACACATAGAATCTACCGCACCACTAGACATTTTAGAGCATGCACGATAATATTTCCTATTTTCATTCTATAAACTGGAATAACTGATAAAATAGTTCTTTCTCATGATCTTCCTCAGTTATACTGTCACGTTTGATTAAAACAAATTATATGTATGTATTAGTGTAAGGTGGAAGTTTCTGATGGATGCCGCATACTTCTTACCTCAAAATTTGTCATCTCTGGTTAAAAGTTGATAGCGGATTTTGCAGATTACTACTTGGCCTTGTCGGCCGCGGTTTCTGTCTTGTTGCGTCTCACCTTTAGATGGGGCTGCAAGGTTGATTTACAAATACTAATTCACTGTTTGACCTTGATTCCTACCCCTGTCAAAAGAAAATACAAAATAAAAAAAACGACTCGACATTCTACGTCAAAGTTAATTCTGGAACTACTTGGTAGAGATTTTAAATTCCAAACCTGTCATCGGTGCAAAAGAAGGTGTTATTTTGATTTGGGTTAACCCTATTGTAAATAATGAAAGAGAGAATAGTAATAATGTCCAAAAGACGAATATTGGTAATGCGAAACAGAAACGTGGGTGACTTCTTTCCCAGATTTTGTAGATAGCTCAATATCACTTATCTTATTTTTTGCTTAATTTGTACTTCATTGTGTTGTATTTTTTAACTTGTGAAATTCCGTTTTCCGGTTAAAGCAAAGTTCCTTCAGTCTGAAATTAGTCTGAATGTGCTATTGAACAGGTTACTATAGGCTACTTCATTGCTGATCTTGGACTGATTTTTTGGCAGTATCCATCTCTTGGTGGAGCAGAGTATGTAAGTGCACTATCAAGCATTGAAAAATCTCATAGTAGAGCATTCATTAGTCATTGATTGATTTCATTATTAACAGTCACAATGGAAAACTTAGGAAATTTAGGTGCCACTTTTATTTTTATAGGACTATTGTGGCTTGTTTTGTCAGGGACCTTAATGTCTTCTGCTTGTGTTTTTGTATTGATTCATTTTTCCAACCTTTTCTTGGGTCCTCTATCGCTCCTCTTTTCGCAAAAGGCTTTTTCCGGAAATATGTTTCGGGTTCGCCATATTTATTGTTTATATCATTCTTGCAGCGTCTTCTTATCACCGTCATTTGACTTCTTAAAAATCTGAAATCTGTTAACCTGTAGTATGTTCATCTGGCTTGAATTTTTCTGCTAGTTATGCCAATTACACTTTACCCAATTTGGCACAAGTGAAATAATTAATATTAGAGATGTGGATTTTGATGATGATGATGTTTGTTTTACATGTATTTACCTATTAGTAAAAGAAAGATGAATACATGATGATGCTACATAGTATTCTTGTCATGGATCACATGAATTTACTGTTCAAATTTGCAGATAGTTCATCACTCTCTCTCCACAATTGCAGTATCATACTCCATGTTTTCTGGGGAAGGACAGCTTTACACGTTCATGTCATTAATTTCTGAGGTCACTACTCCAGAAATCAACATGAGATGGTAACTTTTCAAAAACTAAAATTTAGCTTGAATACTTATAGAACCTGTGTATTTCTCTTTCGACAAATCATTATTCCTTTCATACAGGTATCTTGATACTGCTGGTTTGAAGAGATCATATGTATATCTCATTAATGGAGTGGTGATATTTTTTGCTTGGCTGGTGAGTTAGTCATCCATTATTAAATTTAAGTGAGCTTTATCTACCTCCTTTGCTATTTGACATAACTGGGAGTACCTACTTTACATTTCAAAACAAAAAATTTGGCTCATATTTTGTTGAGTTTTTACACCTGCAAAATTGTGCTACTGCACCTGTGCTTTCAGTCCGAAAGATATCTGTTTCAACTTAGATACGTAATCTAGATTCTGGAGTTCATCCATTTCTCCAGGACATTTGAATGGTAAACAGATGTATGTATATGTGTTCCACTGTATATCAGTCAGTGTGCCTGTCACTTATGTCTATATTGATAAATGCACACACATCCACATGGCAACACGTTAAAATTGAGAATTGACTTTTTAAGATTTTCAACAACGCAATTCAAACTACATGGTGGGTGTTGGAGCTGCTGGTAGATGGAGTTTTACGTGCACTTTTGGCATGTGAGGTTCCTTTTCCTCTCTTGCAACCAAACAATGTGGCTTGGCTTTGAAAGATGAATCATCATCTTGTACCCCTTTAGGCTGTCCCTTCTTCTAAGATATGTATATGGCTTGCATCAGTGTTAGGATCTATTCTATTTTGTTTTAGGAGAGCTCGACAGGTGAGACGGTATACCAAAAGGGGTAGAATGATATGAGCCTAACCCGTTAGAGGGGGCAATTTGTGATGCAACTCTCTAAGCTAAGGGAGATTTATGCATTCTTACAACATGGGGCATCACAAAAACCTGAAAAATCAAGCAATGGATGTAATTTGTCCTTTTGTTTTGTGTTCCAGCTAAGTCAATCTGTGATCAACCTGGAAGAGGGTATATGCTTAGGTGATGTATTAAGAAAATATATACGTTTTATTACCCCCCAAAAAAAAAGAAAAATATATATGTTTATTTGATCTGAGTTAAATTGCAGCACATGGCATATCTTAAGCATGTCTATTACTTTTATTTGCTCCTTGTGTAACTATGGTGTTCCCCACTGAAATTTTCAAGTTATCTAGGAGATATGCTTATGAACTATTATTAATCTTATATGCAGGTTGCAAGAATTTTGTTGTTTGTTTACATGTTTTACCACGTTTACCTGCACTATGACCAGGTAATATATGCCTACCTTTATTTTTTTTTCAACTTTCTGGTGCAGTGGTATGTCGCCATGTTGGAAAAATGACCTTTTTTTTAGCCCTTTCGTGTGATACCCTGGATCACAGTTCATCATGTGAGTAGAAAGGGGTATTAGATCCTATAGAACTTCCATGAATTAGTGACATCCCTTAGATGCTCAAAAGTTTGAGAATCAGTAAGCCAAGTATATAAGCTCAATGAATAATAGTTTTTAATAAATATTACCAAATGCAACTTATATTTTCGAGGAAGTTGCTCCTACATTTCACCTGATGGTTCAACTGCATATTTTATGATCAATTGTTTGAGCACCCAGAATGGTTCCTATATACGTCAATTAAAATTATTTGCTTATAACATGACGCTTAATGAGTGGCACAAAGAATTCATGTTTGCGACCGGACATGGTATCCCATTTTGGTTACATTTAGCTGACTTTAAGGCTTGGTTTCTTTAAGCGAATGGAACTGTTTGCAGGTACACGCAATGCACACGGTTGGTTTTCTATTGGTGTTTTTGGTACCTTCTGCACTGGGTATAATGAACATAATATGGTTTGGCAAGATTATCAAGGGATTGAAGAAGACTTTGGCCAAGAAGCTTTGATCTAAATATCGTTACGTTTTATATTTTTAGCTGCATTAATACTAGAGCACATGAGTGCCTAGTTGTATGCTTCCCGGTCTCTCTTCTGTGTATAGATTTTGTGACTGAAGAAAAGAAAAGTGAAAACTAATTTTGTTTTGCTGACTTGAAAGAAGCTAAATGTTGTAAATTTTCATGATTCATAATTTCATATGGCTCATCTTTTAATCTACACTAATGGTGTTGCATTTAAGCGACTGATAAACATTAACTGATGGATGTTATATTACCACATTCCAGCAATGGGAAAAGTTAAATTTACCTTCTGATCAGATTATGTTGCATAATATTGTTCTGCAAGAAAAATCTGAAAATAGTAGTTCAATACCTTTACATTGGCTGCAGTGTAACAAGAAATTTTTCGCCTATCAAAATGTTTGTCATTGCTGAATTGATCATAAATTGATTCATCACTTTTGGTAAGAGTTTGCAATGAACAAATTTCAGTAATCTCCGGAATAGCAACTTTGTGATTTTACCAAAAACAGAGAAAGAAACACTACTACTATGTAAAGTAGAACTGATCTTTTTAGTTTTAACTGTGAAACCAAGATAGAAATAACTGGTACGTAAACCAGAACTGATCTTTTTAATTATAACAGTATCACATTTAATATCTACCTACCAATGAAGTAATGATGAAAAGAAATTTTTTTTCACATTTCGCTTTCAGGATTAACCCTCTGCTAAAATTGGAATCATAAATACCGTGATATTGAATTAAGCATTTAAAAGAAAAACACACTCATATTTCTTCCCGTCAATTGAACCTTGCATAAATAAGAGGAGCCTCAATACTCAAGCTCCGAGCACTAGTACTCGAGTTCACCGTAAATTTAATTAGTGGTGTTCATGACGTTCAATCTCAAGCAAATGTAGTTATCAAATTTATACACCAATAGTATCACAAGTACATCCACACCAAGGGAAGTTAATGTTAACATCGTTTGGTAGAATATCAAGTCTGTACAATTGAACAAAAACAAACTGAAACATGACAACGGTGACGACTGATAACAAGCAGGAGGAAGAGGAATTACAAAGGGAACAAGAAGAACCATCGAAGAACTTCACGAGCAACAAGAAGCAGTTGCTATTCTTTCTCCTGGTCGATCCGTAAGGACCATGCCTGACGGATTAGGAGCTGGCTGTGCTCGTGGCAGTCTCTTCGCTGTACATATATTTATAAACACAGAAGAAACAAAATTCTTTCACAACAGAAAAACATAATTAATAATTGAGTTTTAACATAACAAATATCCCGAAGATTATTAAGATTTGGCCCTCTCATCTTGCAAGAACCAGTATTCTTTTCTCAATAGTTGTTTTTTACAAGAAGACAATATGCATACACGAGGGACTCGAGAAGCACACCCACCTACAACCTTAAGTTGTGTGAGTTTGAGTGACCCCTCTCCCTTCTCTGATCACGGAT
>MKEJ01069092.1:0-16741 GCA_001753735.1 Embelia ribes | reverse complement strand
ACTACTTATCAAAATAACTTTTAAAATTTACGTTTTTAGAATCAATTTTCAAAAAACAGTTTTAAAAAATGAATTTTAAAATATCAGCTTCATAAATTAGGCCTAAATGACCATTATAAAGCTATGCCGAAAGCTTTGACACGAGACGAATCCTTCCTTAATAGATTCATCGTTCCCAAACATGATGAAACCCCTGCATTCAACTTAACCTGGAAGAAGACGAGGGTGGCTTCATTTAAGCTTTTCTTCTTTAGGCCATGTGGCAGAATTTAACTGGTCCGGTCTGTATAAAAAACTTGTCTTTCTCTCTGTAGGAAGAAAAATCTTTCAAATTACTATTTCTATTTTCAAAAATATATATTAAAATATTAGAGTTATAACTCGTAATTTTTTTATTAAAAAATAATTTTGTATACTAAATAAAAATAAATACATTAACATATTAAAATTTAATTTTTTCAGTATTATTATTTTTATATATTAATATTTTTTATATATAGAAATAATTTTTTAAAAGTTTAATTTAACATATTTTTATTTTTTATGATAAATAAATTATTAGAAATTGGAAATTAGAAATAAAATAGGATATTCTGGTGTGAATGCTCTAAGCATGCCGTACTTTTAGGTCCACGCGTGAGCTTGTTGGGTCTGCGAAAACTTCCAATTGACCAAATTTATTTAAATTGGCAATGCAACGTTATCTTCTACACTAAGACAGGTGCATTTTTGGTATTTGTCATTACGTAGGAGAGAGCCAGATAAAACATTGGCTTGATCATTCCAATTTGACGCTCAGCTATAGTAATATATTTGATTATTTACTAAAATCGTTATTTTGAAAAAAGGAAGAATTATTAGTGTAGACGATTTAGAAGATATAATCCAAGAAGTGAGGATTGCAGTAATGGAGAGATTGGATCAGAAAGGCCCAAAGCCAATCCCAGTTAAAATTTTGTCGTAAATCTAATTGGTTATTTCCAATTACATAAATCAATAGTTCAAATCGCATTCAAAGGTAGGGCATTTCCCATTCTATTTCTTCCATGGGAAAGAAAGAAAATAAAAATAAAATTATGTGTCAGTATCTATGTTTCAAAAAAAAATTATAGAAATGTTGTAGTAATTTTCTCTATACTATTCACAATTATACTATTAAAATAATATTTTTTTTTGCATCAAAATAAAATAAATATACCAATATATTAGAAAATTATTTTTCAAATTTTATTTTTTTTTGTATATTAGTGATATTTTCAACGTTTAAAAATTGACTTTTTAGAAAGTTTGGTATAACACTTTTTATTTTGTATGAAATTAGAAATAAATTGAGAAATTTTGGTGCAAATAATCTTAGGGCATTTGCAATAGATTACCTAAAAGAAATTATTTCCCTATTTTTGGTAATTAAATACTTGGTAATGTCTATTTTTTTGTCTGCATAAACTTATCTAGAGATTTCTAAAAATAAAAATAGAGAGAATGATTCTCCAAATATAGAGCGAATAAAGCACCTAAACAAGACTTGATTGAACCTCATTGCTAAGTGTGTGATGTGCGATGGGAAAGAGTTTTCTAACACTTTAAAAATAAATGTTCAGATGAGTTACAGTTATGGACCACAAAAATAAAATTTAATATAAGCAATTACAAGACTATCCCTAAAATTTTTTATTGTTAGATTCTGTTTCTGTGGCTATAAAGTATTGTCTCACTCTTGCATTTTTTTTTTAATTCAAGCGCTCTCAACCCAATTTGGCAAGCCAATACCGTTACCATTTATCAATAGTTAAAAGAATAAAAGTTTGTTTGGCAACACCCACAACAGTGGAGTACTTTTTTGTACTTACAAGCATATATTTTGATAACTTTCTCCCAAAAAAGTATATTATATTCTAATTAACACTACTACCAACACCAAAAGAAAAC
The DNA here is from genome assembly GCA_001753735.1 of Embelia ribes. Classification (NCBI taxonomy): domain Eukaryota; kingdom Viridiplantae; phylum Streptophyta; class Magnoliopsida; order Ericales; family Primulaceae; genus Embelia; species Embelia ribes. Next base: position 14,812 of record MKEJ01069092.1, on the reverse strand, counting down.
TTTTTTCCAGATTTCCACAAAAACAAATATACTTATTTTTTTGGCAATCAAACCTATACGGTTATACTTAATACTTAAGGGATACATTCTCATTTCAAGCAAAAAAATTACTTTTGTACTTCTAAGATGCAATCAAAAGAGCCTACATACTATAAGAATTAGTTAAAGAATTTTAAAATGACGATAAAACATCCAATAAAAATAAGGAATAATAACTAATGACACCAATAAAATAAAATATGATATGAGATCTTGACAATGAATCACTAATACATGTAAAACCTCTTTGTTTCCAACTTTTGGTAGCTTATTATCCATGAAAAACTGTATCAAGCTTCAATCCTATCAAGGAACCTACAATACCTAGAGAACAATCCTCAGCTAGACAAGCTTAGTTGGTAAGTCATATAAACAGATTATTCCGCATAGCAACGTACCTTTACATACCAGCACAAGTCAAATAAAACAATTGCAAGTGGATGTTAATTCATACAGTTTGAGCATCTACACCAGTCATACCAGCTAAGATTTCTCTACTTTTAATTGCATATGAAAGAGAAATATCATATTTCTCTTTCTAGAACATCAAATGAGAATTAGAATAACGGGGAAATCAACGATTCTCAATTTCTTCATAGATAAAAGATTTTTTCACCAAAACTAAAAGACAAAGATTTACCGCAGCTGTAAAAAGTTTCCAGGGAGAAGCAAAAAACAAACTCACAGCACGTAGATTAAGATCTACACAAATACGCCAAACTCATACACACAACATTAATTTATCAAAACTTTGGAGGGGCATATGTAAAGAGCGATTAAAGCAGAACAATAAAGATATATACATATGCATATACATACATACATACCTAAATGCATACATACATACATGCATGCATATATATATATATATATATATATATATATATAAGCAGAGAGAGAGAGAGAGAGAGAGAGAGACGAACAGAATCCCAATGGGTGCGCCTTCTGCGGTCCAAAACAGGAGTTGAATGGAAGAATGAGATCTTTAGATTACTCAAAGGATTAATTATCAACGTTGGCCTCGTTGCCTTGTTCATCTTGGCTGCCCACCTTCATACACACACAGATACAGAGAGAGAGAGACATACAGAAATAACCAATAATATATTCTGCAAAACCTATTTAAATACATAAATAAATACATACATACATATATACGTATATATGTATATACACACATTATTTTTGTTCTGAGGTAGTACTCCATTCATCCACAAGTTGTGACGCAATTTTGCGGTGTATGCGTTTTTTAAAATTTTTAAAATATATATAATTTAATATTTAAATACAATAAAATATTAAATTTGCATTTTTGAAAAATAAGATGAGGATGAATTTATTATTTTTGTCACATATTAAATTATTATATTTTAAAAATTCTTACAAAACGTACACAGTTAAATCATGTGATAATTTGTACACGTAGGAAGTAATAAGTTTATTTCCTGCATTTATGTGCTCTTTCTGGATATAATTAATATAATTTGATTGGCACATATAGAAATAAAAAATACCACTTGAAATTATATACAAAAAATCAAATTTATTCTTCTATTTTTTGTTTTATTCTTTCACCTAATAGTAATAATAATAATAATGCACTTATCATACAATGATTGAACTTACTAAGATTGAAGGTCATCAAATTTTTTTATTTTTTCTTACATTTAGAAAGAAAATGTATCAAATATTTATAGAAAAAAGAATACAAATAATTAAGTATATATACTTATTTATTGGCGTAGATCAGTCTTTTCTAGACAGGGCATATCAATCAAACGAGAAATCTTACATGAGAAAAGAGTACAATTTTTTAAGTACCGATTGTTTTAATAAAAAGATTAGATCGTGTTTGCAAAATAGTTTGTTTACACTAAAAGTTTGTTTTTTTATATATAATCAATTAATACATTTTTTGGGGCCTTCCTTCCTATTATGGGGAGCCTTGGGCAAACACCACTTTGGATGAAATATGCAGAGTTATGTGATGTAAAACATGTCATCTATATATATAAATCAAAAGACAAAGTACATTCATTCCATATATAAACATCCAAAGTTAAAGTTACAAGTTGAAACATCATCACTGCAATCTTAATACCGACCATATAAAACACAAAGATTCCATAAAATTGTTTCGAATGAGAGTCTCTACTTCTTGTTACAACATGTATCTGCAAGAAAAGAAAAGCGAATGAAAAACATTAGAGATTGGTATGGAGATTCAGGTTGATTAAGAAAACCAATAGATAAAGATCGGACTACCAAGTGTTCATTACATTATAGATACGAGTTGATGATGAATGATTAGAGAGCATATATCTCTGCGAACAAAGGAAATACCTTATGACCTGAATTGAGTTCCAAAACTGAGTGTGTGACATTCAAGGTTCCTGATATTCATCTGCATAACACCCAAACAAATGATCTTAAGCATATATTGCATATACCCAATAAATTTCACACACACACAAAAAAAAAATTAAGCACATTGCCATGCAAAAACCACACCTAGCAAATACAATACAAGCTCCTCTAGCGTACAGTTGCATCTTATTTTGTAGCTCACAAAAGGAACTTACCACTACAGCAATTCCAGTTTCACCGAAACGAGGGATGCATATTAGTCTTACCACCTGTCCTTCAGATCCTGCACAAAACGTAATTAATTTTCACAAACAATACTGAAGGATAATAATATAATATGTCTCTCTATGCTAGCAGTCGAAAGGATATGGACTACTACCTTTTATTAGTTTTGTCTCATATTTATCCTGATTACCAACAAAATAAACATGCGGACAGCTCTCTACGAAGAATGGATCCCGATCGGTAAATGGATAACACCCTGAAAACAAGAGCATCAAGCATAAGATTTTCACATTACTATGTGACTTAGTGTATAATGATCGGTAAGCTTATAGTTTTGTCATCATTTGAAAGGATATATATAACGCCTACCTAGGGTATTTGGTGCTGTTGGTGCTAGATGCCTCCACTTCAATGTCCGTTCCATAAATTCTAAATTATCTTTTGCTTCTGAATACTTCTCGAGATCACCATTGTTTTGGCCTGAAGTTCCAAGAAATCTGAATACAAGAACATTATGTTGATACATTATCCACTCCGTAGAAGAACAAAGATATAACTACCCAAATGTAAAAAGATTAATATATAAAATAGCTGTACTTCACTTTACCTGACGTTGTCGAGCTCAAAAGAATGAGGATTAGTACAGGACCTGAACGTGTTATAAGCAGATGATCCACGGAAAAGGCATCTATGCAGAGGCTGTCAGCAGGAAAGGTTATTAGATAAAAACAAATTATACGAGCACATTATACCAACATTGTGAAGCTGTACAACAAGATTGTAATTATGAACTGAAAAGATAGAAAAGAACACCTGTTGTGGTAAAGCGAAATTGGCTGGATCATTAGCACCAGGCATTATGTCCAAAGGTACACCAGCTACAATCTTTGGATGCATGCGAGCATTAGAAATCATAAATATACACTAACATCAAATGTGGACTCAGGAGTTATTACCTGAGTGAACAATATGTCCAGCTCTTTGATTGGTTCAGACAATTTCGACTGATCTTTTGAAGGCAAATTCTGCATAAGTAAACGATATCACTAGTAAGCATGAAGTAAGGATCTCGTCCATATGAATATCCATGTATCTCTACTCGAGAACATAAGGGCAAGTATAATATGAGACCCTTACTTGTCCATTTACAAGTCCACGAGAAACTTCAAAGGAGTTTCCAGCAACTACGACTTGAACTATTTGCGCTGCAACACTTTGTTCCTGCTCAATCGAGATGCTTGTTAGGCAGATAGGCTTGATCATCTATCACAAAATCTAAAATAGCATATCAAAAAAGTTTTGCTAAAAAAGGGCAAAAGAACAAACCTTCTCATCTCCTAAATATCCAGTTATGTGATCGACAAGAAGCTGGAATAGGAGAGGATTAGACACACTACTCCCAACATTCAATCCTGATACAAAAACAACGTATTTGTCCTCTCCTACATGCAAGGAACAATTACATACATCAGCCGAACCTTAAAGGTAGAGTCAGAAGATAGTTGAAGTTAATGACTCATTTGACTTTTTATATGAAGTCAACTATGAGAATGGGCTTGCTACTTGCTCTTTTTAACACAAATATGTTTATCTTTCTTTGGAGACTCTCTTCATACTCACCCTATGCCCATGAGATCTAATTATGTATCATCAATGACTATATAATCTCTTCCCAAAGCGTGAATTTTTAAATTTAAGTGTATAATTAACTTACAAACTTACCTGAATTAAGTGGAAGCTCCGGCTGGTCTGGTAAGCCAGCCTCCAGAATTTCTTTAACCAGAAAATCACCTGAATCGGTTTCTTTTCCCTGTAGGGCAACGACAATCCCTACCAACAGAATCATGTAAATAACAAATCCGTACGTCGAAAGGCAATCGTAATGTAGAAACTGTAAGCAATTAGCATTATTATTTGAACTAAAAGTTAAAAACCAATATGCTACGATCTTTGCGATGCAGTTTAGCAGCCAATAAGAAAGTATATAAACTTCATTATGAAAGACAAAAAATTTCAGGTCACGCGATTGCTACATCAATCAAAGGGCTCAACCAAACTATCGATGTTTTCTGGAATATTCTCAAATTTTTTTCTTCATAAGTCAGTCAATTACACAAACCTGTAACATACACAGAAGGCAGCAAAACATCACCACGGAGTTTAACTCTTCCACTTTCATCTTCCAAAACCAAATGATCATCTGAATGCACGAAATTACGAGGTTGCACAAGGGGCTCTACGGACCTCTACACATAACAAGTACAGATGATCACAACTTTATTCACCCCAAACACAGGCAATAAACTAAAACCACATAAACATACTGAAGGGTGATAAAAGGAAAAATAAATTTCAATTCTTTAACAGATATTACCTCCTTGGAGTACTCATCTAGAATAGTAGGTTTGAGTTTCATGTGCTTGTAGAGAGTCCCAACAATTACGCAATCCTTGCCCTCTTCGAGTCCCAACACTGTGCATACTGAGAGAAAAACAAAAGAAAACTTGTAATAATGGATTAGGATGAAACAGATGAAGAGCATAACACAATTCCTGAAAATACGAGAAGGAGCCAAAGGACGAATTTGAATTCAAATTTTGCTTATTCAATCGAATTACACAGCCCTTCAAAAAACTATCACCGTTATATATGTATACTAATTATTGACATTGTAACAATGTGACTTGGACAAGATATTATCAAGTGTAACTGTTACACCAGGTTGCAAGGATGATGAGGAGTGAGCAAGAGCCTTTCACTCTTCAACTGCAGTTACCCTTGGTAATTACTCGAGTTGTAGGCTCAAACTTCAACATATTTAGATTCATTCAATTTTTGTTAAATTCTCAAACAGAAATTGGTTTTCTCCAATTCACTTCCACATGCAATTTAACCCAGAAAACAACCAATAGAATCATCCAAAAACAAATAACCAAGGGCATTTACATCCTCACCAGAGCTAGACCTCAAAATTAGGAAAACACCCCCTCAGACCCAATTAAGCCTCAAATGCATCTAAGCAATAGTACAGCAAGAATGGAACTTGAAGTTACTAAATCAATGCAAATTTACTCAAATAAGGTCATGCAAAAAAATTGAAAATTTGAGTTCAGGGTAGGTGAGGCTTCCAAAATCCAAACCCTAACTGCATTGAGCTGCAAATACATCGACACTGTGTGTAACTAGGATTTGGAACAAGCACCCAATATAAAAGATTGAAACTTGAAATGAATATGCTAAAGAAAACACATTTCTTCAGATAGGGTTTTGGAAAAAATTTGAAAAAATGGGACGTGGACTGGTAGGCCTTCCAAACCCGATTGTGCTGAAAATACATCTATGCTTTGTATGTAACTAGAATTTTGAACAAAACACCCTAACAGAAAAGACTGAAAATTGAAATGAATCCACTAAAGCAAACACATTTACCCAATCAGGGTTTTGCAAAATAAAATAAAATCGATGAATTGAGTCATGGGCTGGTGGGGCCTTCAAAACGTAACTGTATTGAGCTGCAAATGCATCTAAAACTACATCAGTAACTAGGATTTTGAACAAGCATCCAGTGGAAAAAATTGAACTTGAAATAAATACAAGAGAGAAAACACACTTGCAGTTTTGTAAATAAATTAAAGTTTGAGTTCTAGGCCAGAGGGCATCCAAACCCCAACTGTAAGGGCACCCAGACGAGTGCTCCTAAATGAGCCTCCCACAAGTGTATCTAATATCTATACCATGAAATTAGGGTGTTTGCTACAGTAAACCCTTTTAACTGGGGGACTAGTGCTCATCCTCAATTCCACTTGAGCTAGGGGATTATTGTCCCTCCCCGGTTCTATTTATAACTTTAAAGGGTCCGGCGTGTTTATCCACATCCACAACCTCTATTTTGATTTTGATGTCGTGAAATAAAATTTTGGGGTTGAAAATAGTAAAGCTTAAAATACATCTATACTATGTTTGTAAACAGGAATCTGAGCAAGCACTCAATACTTGTGCAGGCGGGGCTTCGAAACCCTTAGGGCACTCCCACCAACTTCCCTATTTCCAAACCCTAAGTTTTAATCCCTATAGCTCAAACTCTAAAATCGAAGCTTCAATCTTGATAATGTCAACTCCAGACCACTTTAAAATAGAACTAGGATAAACATTAGTCTCCTAGTTTAAGAGGAGCAATGTTGCAAATCCCCAGTATTTTAGGAGATTGAATAGTTTTAAACACACTAACACTAAAATTTAGGATGAGTGTCCATTTAGGATCACAGGTGGTAATGACCTTACTATATTGATATGAAAAAACATTTATACTATTAGTTCATTTCATTGCACATTTTAAGCAAAAAAACTAGCTTTTTTCTATCTCTAAAAAAAAGTTAGATGCATCTGGCTGAGAAGCTTCTAGTTTATTCGGACCAAAAGATGAAAAAAAAATCTCAATTTAATAGTTGAGCAGCCAAATGAAATCCCCATTTCAAGCAAAAAAAAAAAAAAAAACAGAAAAGCTTGAGCTTAAAATCTGCAACATGCGAACATAGCTGCCGAAAAGAATAATAACAAGCACCCAACACAAAAGATTGAAACTTGAAACAAATACAACAAACAAAACACAATTTCTCCATTAGGGTATTGCAAAAAAGGTAAAAAAAAACAATATGGGTAAGAGTACCGGGGAGATGGGGCTTCCAATTGGGGATGAGAGAGTAAAGAAGTGTCCGCATGAGGTGGAGCCTAGCGAAGTAAATCTGGCTGTATTGTTGCCCTCTGTACATCTCCTTCTGTATCTCGAAACCCTCATCCTGACCCCAATTAACAAAATTAATAATACAATAAAAACCCAAATAAAAAGCATTAATCTTTAAAATTAAGCAAAGAAAAGCAGTAAAGACAAGTACGAGGGAGAGATATGTGGCTTGTTTTCTGGGGAGGAGGGCGGCGGCGCCGTCGACCTCCATTGCTACCTTGGCGGGAAATTTGGAGCAGAGGCAAACAATTCGTTGGGTTAAACCAAATCAAATGCAGATGAAAATAGATACTATGATTTTGGATTGGTTTAATTGCCATTAATTTGGGCCTGGTAGTTTTGGGTTGGAACGTTAATTATTTTTTTTCTATATTTTTTTTAGAAAATATAATTTCAAAAAGATATTTAATCTTTTAAATAAATTTTTTTTTAAAATTCTAAAATTGTTTTATTGACAATTTAATTTTTAAAATTAATTATCAAAACCATTTTAAAAAAATTAATACAATATATATATATATATATATATATAAGAAGCGGATTAAGGGACAAAAGATTTTACAAAAAATCATACAAACTTTTTAGGCCTTTGGATTTGCAATGATTAACGGCTAGGATATATGAGAGAGAAAGTGCAGAGAGAGTATACATCCTAACCGTTGATCGCTGCAGATCTAACGGCCTAAAAAATTTGTATGATTTTTTGTAAAATCTTTTATCCCTTGGTTCGTTCTCATATATATATATATATATATTGGATTTGATTGGGTTGGGTTGAGTCAAATTTTAATTCATTTCGATTGTGCGTTGAATTGAGTTTTAGTTGGAAATATTATGGCTTTATTTGGTATGGGTTGGGAGTATTTGAATTGTGGTCTTTAATTGGTCTGATTATTGATCGTGGGTTGAGTTGGTTTGGATTAATTACACAAAACCTCCCTCAAAGTTCTAAGGTTATCCAAAATATCCCCTGAAGTTGCAATATGAGCACTTGGATCTTTTGTCTCCCATGTTTACAATCAGGTTTTCTAATTGTGACAATTGAGTCCAGGTTAAGAAATAGCTAGTTGTTGCACAAAAGGATACATAGTCGCGGAGGCGCAAACATGTACGAAAGCCCAACGCAATGACACTTAACTATGCTGACTGCATAAATGAGTTACTCGTGTTTTTATGTGTTTATTATTTATCACCTGAATTCTAATAATGTTTTTATTTGTGACTGATTAAAGTTTTTTATTGCTATTCAATCGTTTCAATTATGAAATGTTAAATTCATTTAAACCATCTGCAGCGGCTTAAAATCTTTCCGACTTAATAGTTAATGCTTTAGAAAATTTTGCTTAAATCTTTTTAAAAAAAACAATATTTAAAATTTTATTTTGTAGATAATTTATATTATTTATTTCTAAAAAATAGTTTTTTCTTTCAAAAATTAGTTTTTCAAAGTATCTTTATAAAATGCCAAAAAAAAATCTATATTTTTGGGTTGGAATAAGTTATGTCAAGTTTTGATTCATTCTAGTTGTAGGTTAGGTAAATTTAGGCTAGGTTTTGTTTATAAATATTATGGGTTGAGTTTGATTTTAGTTGAGAGCTATATGAATTTTGAGTTGGTTGGTTGTGAGTTGATTTAGTTTAGATTGTCGCTAACTTTATATATATATATACTCCAGAGCTTTATTGAATAAAAGTTTCTCTTTTACCCAATAGTTTCAATATTGATAGTTATAGCCCCAAAATTTAAAATTTTACATGGTTGCTCAAAGTCAAGCCGTTGTAAATTATGAAAATTTTATCGAATGACCAAAGCGCACTTTACTTGGGAGTAATTAGTTAGTATTTTACAAGAACTTCTGTCCTTGTGTGCTATTTTCTTCCTTTTTTGACCATCGATTTTGCATGGTTTTTGGAGGAATTAAATATATTAAAAATCTTATTTGACAGATACACTACAGGATTCCATATAGGGTGTCCTCAAGTCGAGTTGAACCGAATTTTGGGTGTTGGTGCTGAACTCAAGTAGATTTTTTATCGAGTCGAACTCAAATAGTTTACGAGCAACTAACGAGTCATTTTATTCGTAACTAATATTACATTGAGTTCTTTATAGATTTATTCTTTAGATTTTTATCTATTTTTATGCAAAATTTCATAAACAACACTTTTAATTATGAAAGTATTAAATATTAATAAAATTTTAACCATTTTAGAGTGAATTTAAATGCGTAACGATTAAAATATTTATGATGACATATCGATGATAGGAATTATTAGAGGCAAAATGAATTTTAATGAGACATTTTAGTGTGTGTGTATATATATATTTATATATATATATTATTTTTAATTAATTTATTTTTTTTTATTTTTTTTGCCAAGAAAAATATTTTAGTATTTTTTTTAAGATAAGTTTTATTTCTTGTATTAATCACATGAAATACATATATATATATATATATATGTATAACATTATATATTATACTTATTTCGAATAGTTCGCAAGCATAATGAGTCGGGTTACTTTATATTCAAGCTCAGCTCGTTAACACTATCGAGCTCAAAATTAAGTTCGAGTTTGGCTAATTTACTCTAAAGTCGAGAATTTATCGAGCCGAACTCGAGCAACTCATAAGTGGCTTGCCATCCCTAGTTCCACTCCTCACACTCCATTTTTCATTATTTTTTGATTAATTATAGTAATAGCTCCCAAATAGAAACAAAATCAGAGTATATAAGTATGAAATTTATGATAGTTGTTATAGTAGCCGAAAAAAAATTATACTAAAAATTAAATACTAAAATTACAAATAAATTTTTTTCCATTTAAAATTTGACACTAATGCTGTTGCTCAAGGCGCCGTTCCTAGCTCCCAAAGGTTTATTGATTAAAGTTTCTATTTAACCCTATTGTTTCAATATTGATATAGTTATAGTCCCAACTTTTTAAAATTTGACATGATTGATCAAAGTCAAGTCATTGTAAGTGATGAAAATTTTATCAAATGACCAAAGCGTAATTTTACTTGAAAATAAATTAGTTATTTTACAAGAACTTCTGCACTTATGTGCCATTTTCTTCTTTTTTGATCATCCCATTTTGCATGCTCTTTGAAGTGGTTGTTTTTAGTGCTAAATCTTTAAAAGGGTAGTTATTCTTTAAAAGGGTAGTTATTCAGGGTTGGTATAGATATTTAGTTACCTTTTTTTTTTCTCTTTCCATTTTGGTTAATTAAGTATATCTAATTCACATACAAACTGTTAAGAAACGCGTGTCTGATTTAGGATATTGTAAATTGATTACATAGTTATTGGCTTATTAGTTACAATGATTTACTTCCTTTTTATTATATCATTATCTTGCCTCTAAAGACACCATTGTAATTTATTCCATATACATTACAACTTCCACTCTTTTCCTTCAACATGCTATCAAAGCCACAACAATTTTGTTACACTGAAATACAATCCTCGTCGCAATCCCCCGCTGTTTCAACAGCATCTACGGCACATTAAAATTAACAGAGAAAATATTTCAATAAGTTGTGCTTCACCACCGGTCACGACCATCACCGTGATCATGCAATCGCTGCAAATCTAACATCATCACTTCTGATCATTGCAACAATCCACCACCACCACCTCTCTTCATTAATCGCCACAGCCACCACCACTGGCAACATCTCGCCGCATCGTCACTGCCAATGACCACTCTCACCCTCACAAGCTCCTCACTAGCAACCACGGCTATCGTCATGCCACCGCGACAGCCTCACCCCAGCCAAGCCAGATTACTACCGCCAAGCCAACTAGCCTTCGCGGCCTCCGACCACCAACCTCATTTGCGATAGCCTCACCCAACGCCTACCCACCATCATCAGTTCCCCTTACTAGCGTCATGACCTTTGCATCACCAAGCCCAGTGCCGCCCAATCACCGACGAGCCCAGTGTCGCCTCCTATCCGATCAAACTTAGCACCAGCATTGCCTCATCTAATCGGCATCGCCTCGCTTCTTTGATCGCTACCATGCTACTATTTTGTCCCCACTAGTGCCACCCCCATCAATCGCCGCCACTACTATTGCTCCGATCTCCATCATCTATCCGAGTCTAAAGCCCTACAGTGAAGCTTGTGAACTGTGGGCGAAATCTGCCATCTTCACGCAATTTCTCTTTATATTTGTATGAAATTTCAAACTTGGTCCTTCTTTATTCTAAGTATCCAAACTATTTTATAACTTCAAACAATTCCAATCTAGTATATACTAGATCATGGCTACTCAAAATGAAGTTACCCGCCCTGTTGATATCATTCTCGATGGCTTTAATTATAATGTTTGAGCATCTACCTACAAAGTTTGTCGTAAAGGCAATAAGTTGTAGCATCATGTTTCTGGTGAAATTGTTAAACCAGAAAAACTTCTTGCTGAAACACCTGCTCAATATGATACACGTATAGAAGATTGGGAAAGTGTGCACTGCAAGATCTTGTCTTGGTTTATTAACACGCCAGTCCCCTCGATCCATCGCCTTTTATCTAAACTGGGCGATGCTAAGACAGCTTGGGATTTTCTTGCCAACGGATATAATTGTACTAATGATGTATCTCTTCAATTTCAAGTGGAAACCAAACTTTATCAGATGCTTCAAGAATCTAGATAGTCCATTGCTGATTTTTATTATGATGTCACTGGTTTATGGGATTAGTTAGCAGAAGTTGAGCTACAACTCCATTGTACTAAGGACGTCAAATTTTATGTTGAATACCATGATCGCAGGCAGTTCATGCATTTTATGATGGCTATTCAAGAAGATTTTGAACCTACCCGAGATATACTTCTTCACCATAACCCGCTTCCTACTATGGACGCCGCTATTCAGGAACTAGTTTTCTAGAAAATCGACAGACTACTACAAATACTCTATCTACCGACATGGTCATGGTCACTTCCAATCCTCTTCTCCCCATTTTTCTTGGCGCCTACCATCTATACTACCTACCAAATTATTTTGTAAATATTGCAAGGTAGAAGACAATTACACGGTTGATAATTGTGAAAAGCTTAAAAGAAAGAAAGCAAAAGAAGCTCGAGAGTTCAAATGTGCAAATCATAAGATTGTTGTCATTACTCAAATTGAACCTCCTCATCCCTATTCAACTACCACTCTTACTGTGACTGATATTGAGGGTTTGGTTTAACAGGTTCTAGCTTGTACTAATACAGCCTTATCCGTCACTCCACATACAAAGTCTTGGTTTATTGATTCAATATGTTGCAATCATGTGACTTCGAGTCAACATTATTCGCTACTAAGACAGTCCTACATCCTACTCTTGTTATATATACGTTTGATGGTTCGCATATGGCTGTTAATCATATGATATCTATTTTTACTACCATTCTTCAAGTTGACAATGCTTATTATGTACCCAAGTTATCTATGAATCTTTTATCCGTAGGGCAACTTTGTGAATTAGGATATGAGTTACTTTTTTCTAATAAGGGTTGTGACGTGCAGGATCCACAGATGAATTAGTTGATTAGGACATGCTGTAAGATTAGATGCTTGTTCGAGCTATCGCACCTACAGGTTCCTAGTAATTCCTACTTTTCTATTGTTGCATCTGCTATCTTTTTAACTTTGTGGCATTATCGACTTGGTCATGTTTCATTACCCCTTATTCAGTTATTAGCCTCTAGTGGTTACTTAGGAAAAGTTGATTTCAATAAATTTGAATGTTGCCATGTCAACTAAGTAAACAACCAAAATTGCAATTTAAGAATAGTGACTCAATTTTTTATTCTCTTTTTTATCGTGTTCTTTATAATGTATGGGGTCCATCGCCTATTCCAATTGAAAGATGATCTCGACATTTTGTCATATTTGTAGATGATCTCTCTCGATTTACATGGATTTATCTTTTGCATAAGCGTTTTGAACTTATAGACACTTACAAAAATTTTCACAAAATAGTTCAAACTCAATTATTTCGTATCATCAAAGTCTTTCGTTCGGATAATGCTATAGAATATAAAGAGAACTATTTTCTTAAATTTTTAAAAGAAAATGGAACTCTCCCCCATCGCTCTTGTCCCTATACCTCTCAATAAAATGGTCATGCAAAAAGAAAATATCGCCATATCTTTGACACTACCTGTTCTCGTCTTCTTTATGCCAAACTCCCTAAACGATTTTTGGGAGAGGCTGCCCTTACAGCTATTGACACTATCAACAGAGTTCCCTCTGCTACAATTTAAAACAACATATCTTTTGAGCTGTTATATGGCAAAACTCCCAACTTTAGCTCCCTTCGAGTTTTTGGTTGTGCTTGTTTTGTTCTTCGTCCCCCTTATGATCGTAAAAAATTAGAACCATGCTTACACCTATTTTGTTTTCTCAGCTATGGCTTATAACATAAAGGATACCTATGCTATGATCCTATATCTAAACTTCTTCAGGTTTCGCAATATGTTCAATTATGGGAACATAAGTTCTTTTTAGAACTCTTTCCTTTTCTATCATCTCCCACTAATCCACCCCCTATTTTTACTGATTCCTCAATCTCTTTCTTTCATGAGTCTTGTGAATCTCTTGTTGGTACAATGTGCTCTGAGTATAGTCCATCAACTGTTTCCATTCATGGTAATACGTTCTTGGATCCCCCTACAACAACAAGTATATTGGACTCTTTGTTGCCAGTGGTACCACCTATGTTCTCTGAACCTCCTGTTTTTCGATAGTCTACACGGGTAAGGACTGCTCCTTCACATCTATTGGATTATCATTGTTATTTTGCTCTTGCTACTCTTTATGAGCCTAATAGTTACCGTGAAGCTAGTACAAATCCTCATTGGCAACAAGCTATGTCCGATGAGTTGGCAAAACTATCCAAGTCACATACTTGGGACTTGGTTGACTTACTACCTGGGAAGTACGTTGTTGGGTGTAAATGGGTCTACAAGATAAAATGTGCGCTGATGGTACAATTAAGCGCTATAAAGCTCGTCTTATGGCCCAATAATTTAAATAGGAATATGATATTGATTATGAGGTAACATTTGTTTATGTTGCTCGCCTCACTTGTGTTCGCTCCTTAATCGCAGTTGCAGCTGCGCGTCATTGGTCCTTATTTCAAATGGATGTTAAGAATGCATTTTTCAATGGCGACCTAGTTGAGGAAGTTTATATGAAGCCATCCCCCGGTTATGTTCATCCTCCTCACAAAGTTTGTCATTTACACCGTACTTTGTATGGTCTTATGTAAGCACAACACTCTTGGTTCTCTAAGATTAGCTCAATTATTTCTCAACAAGGATTTACTCCGAGCCCATATGATTCGGGTACCCTTTATTCGCAAATTGCCTACAAGTCTTATCCTCGTTCTTTTGTATGTTGATAACATGATCATCACTAGTGATGACGTTGTTGGCATTTGC
>MKEJ01069082.1:0-21649 GCA_001753735.1 Embelia ribes | reverse complement strand
AGTAAAAAATTTGGATAAATATAATATTGCTCGTGCGGATAATGATACGGTGATAAGTGATATATGATCCATCCACGTTTTCTTTCTCCCTCTTTCTGTTCTCGCTCTATCTTTTAGTGATCATTTTATCTCCTCCTCATCTTTCTCATCTTAATTTTATGTTTTCATCTATTTTCATTTAAACATCTTATTCACAGGCCACATCTAAGTGCGTCGAATTGCTCTATGTTTCAACAATTTTAATATTTATAAATTCTAATTTTTTGTTAAAGTAATAATAATAAAATATTACTTATTTTATTTATGGGTTAATTTCATGTTTGTGATTTTTCAACGATATGGTTCTTAATATTAATTTTAAATATAATTTTATTATAAGTGAGAATGAAAAGGAATAAGTATACAAAACGGAGTTAAGATTTATAGCTAATTTGTGAAACTTGAGTTAAGTACGTCATTGTGATATTATTGATGTTACTATTACTACTCTTATTATTGTCTCAATCAATTCTACCTTTTTTTGAAATTGAGAATGTGCATAATGTGGCTTTTTGACAATGATAGACATTTGATTTATGTCTCTTATAAAAGTCATGATTAAAATTTTTCTAGTTAACCTCCCACCCCACCCCCCAAATTTATGGGGGGCAAGAAGATTTGTTTGTGATTAACAATTTAGCATTATGGGTCATTTTCAAACTTTGAGCATTTTAGTGACCATAAATCAATTTAATTATTGATTCATATCATTTTTTAACTGTCGCGACTAAAATTTCTTATTGGTGCTATTCGGTCGCATCTAAACAATACCCTGATGTTAAATTTTTTCGTGCTGATTGAAATTCACTTAACAAGAAACTCAAAACTTTTTCGCATCATGTAAGCAATCCCTTTAAGTTAAACTCAAATTAACATTTAATGATGGATACCTAAACAAAGAATTGAGAGAGTGCCCCCCCTAAACATTTTTCTTAATTTGCTCTCCTTTCTTGATAATCGGTATAGGAATGAGATATTATGAACAACTTAGTGTACAAAGAATCAGATATTATGGATAACTTGTGACACAAACTTCCTACATTTCAGGGTGGAATAATCATGTATAAGTCACCTTACAGAGATAAATATCTTTCATGATCAAGAAAAAATGTGACATTACAATCCCGTCATGGGAGAGGATGAAAATTATGTTCTTGCTCGTTAATTACAAAGACGAAATGAGCTAAGTTGAGCGTTTTCCTCTTTATAATTAACTATATCCATTTTCATGTATTTTAAAGACCGATTATTTACCATTTTAAACACCCATATATCATAATCACAAACCACTTAGTCTCGTCGTCATTGCTCGTATAACTTATCCCAAATCATTAGGGACAATCGTAAAAGTCGAGTCACGACATTCACTCGAATTCACCCCTTACTACAATTATCAACCATACCAAAGAGGCTTAACCATACAAAAAACAAAGCAACCTCTTTAGGTCTAGGCCTCTAATTTCGGAATCTCCTTAATTATATCATAAAAAAATGGCATGTATATTTTAAGGAAAATTTAAATATACAAGACTAAGGCCTCTAATTTTGAAAAATGAAATGAAAAATAAAAGATATTATTAATCCACTTTATTACACATATATCCAGACAAAAGAAAAGTTAATAAATACTTATTTAATTAAACAAGGAAATACATATATTAAATATTATGAATAGAGAGAATATTGTTTTATACTTATTACTTTGGAATATTTTCCTAATCTTAATCTTTGTTTTTCCCTTTTTAGGCCTCAATATTGAAAAATAACAAAAAAATAACTTTCAATGTTGAAAAAAAAAACCATAAGCCATTTAGCTTCTTATATTTATCTGACTACTCTATAAAAAATACCAACTCCATAAAATGTTTCATATATTTTTTATTCAAAGTTTTCCCATCTTGTTTTTTTATAACAAAAATCATTATTCCCAAAATGGTAAGTTAATTATTTTTAACTTGTAAATTTTTTGTCAAGAAATAATACTGTATCTTTAAATATTTGAATTGATATTAAAAAAATAAAACTTAAGCAATTTTTTAAAATAAAATTATCAAAAGTTAAGAAATTATAATTTACAATTGTATACATATCTACCAATCTTAATAAAATATTTAAATATCATATTAATTCTTAAGATTACAAATTAGTGTTGCAAGTTCACTCAGGTACCTCGAAATTTCTATATGATGTATACTTAAAATCCTGATAAATAATAACTACAATAGTTTTATATTTTTATTAAAAATCATTTGAAATATTTTTTAATCTTTGCTCTTATGTTAGTCTATAATATTTTGTTAGATAATAAATTTGTGAACCATGTATAAAGTACGTGTGCGTTTGCTTAGTTTTAAAAGGAGACATACTCAATTACATGAAAAATTAGATTTTTTTTTCAAACATATTTATTGCTTATAGAATTTTGTTTACGATACCAGTAATAGCAGCTATTAATGTCTGGTGAAATGATTTTTTCAAAATTAATATTGATTAATATATATCTAAGATTAACTATGTCACAATAAAGGTTGAGCAGCTTGACAATTATATTGATTTAAAAAGATATGTTATAAAATTTTGAGCATAATGATCTAAAAATGCTTTTTGGTCTCAAAAGGCAAGAAATATTTATTTTAAATAAAAACAATTATTTCTATTTACTATAATAAAAGTACACATTTAGCTCTCTCGCTTTGTCCCTTTAAAAGTCTAGAGACGGCCTTGAACCTTACCCTCGGTGCCACGCATCCCTTACCCTTGGCACATGCACTCCCGATCCTTGGTCTCTATTCAGGAATTTAAACTCTCTAATTGCCTTCTTTAGTAGTTTAATATAAGGATTATAATTTTACTACTAATCAAGTTGCATTAACCCGTATAGCTTAGGATTCGAACTTAGTTGTGACATAACGGGAATAAGTTTGAGTTAATTGTAGCCTTAAAAAGCAATAGAGCAAGGTACGAGATTACAAAAATCTCAACTAGTTTTGATTGCAAAATAATTTCAAAATTTCAAGTTCTTAGATAATTATTAGTTGTAGTTTTACAAATTCATACTCACCTAGATTATATGATATTATAGTTATTTGAATTTTTTTTCCAAAAAATAATAAAATTGTTGGACGTGAAATAAGACTGTGTTGAAGGTCAATAAAAGGAAGAAAAATCACATCACCATGATGGAGAACAAATGATGAAAATTGTACTAGTAAATAGTGGATTTTGAGCTTTTTGCTGTAAGACCACCCTACAAATTAATGGTAAAAAAGAAAAAGTTAAAACCATTGTTTTGCGTGAAAAAGTCACTACTCAAGCATCCAAAGAAGGGTCGCTTTCCTTTTACCAATTAATAAAAATTTCCAAAATTAATTTTGTTTTCAATTATTTGTTTCCAAATAAGAGTTAAATACACTGCCGGTACCCATTGTTTCATCAACAATTCTATTTGGTCCTCAGTTTAAAACTGAATCATTTGTCTCCCAACAGTTTGAGCAAGTGATATGATTGGTTCTCTTTATGGTCACAAAATTATTTAAATGACAAAAATCATATCAAGTGCCCTATGTTTGAATTTTCATGTATAAATTAGCCTTTTACGATTATACTTTGAGCAATTTAGGTTCTTTATTATGAGAAAATTAAAACTAGGGAAGTGTTCACATATGTAACTTTTCTCAAAATTTTGGGATGAAACTACAGAGAGCAAATAGAATTTTAGTTAAAAATATATGGAAACACTAGTATTATTCACCCTTAAATTATATATATATATATATATGGCCTACATTTCTTTTTCCTCTGAAAGGCTAAGTGGCCATAAAAGGTTTGTATTCGTCCTCATGTGCCTTGGCATTCAGTACTTTTCTATCTTTCTACTTAATGTTTGTTGTACATTTGTATTTGTTTGCTCATGCATGGAAGTTGGAACTATTGAGCAATTTGTTTTGCTCTTTTGTCTTTTTTTGTGTGTGGAAAATATTGATTCTTGACGATATTCAAATATTATATATTATATTATTATTATCCAGACAATAAAAGATTAGGGAAAATGCGAATATAACACTGTACTACCGTCTTTGTCCTCAATTTCTGTTCAAATTATATATTAATTTGAACAAGTTCGCTCATGGTATTCACGTGACATTAAATATAATTTAATCTCGCATTAACTTTTTACATCTTCTAAGACTCATGAGATACTATACTAATAAGACAAGCTTAGTATAATATACTTTTCAGTTATATATATATATATATATACACACATATATATACATGTGTGTGCGTCACTTGTTGGTTGGTTTAAATTCATATCCTTGTTAAAGTTACATGAGTAAGATAAGCGAGTATTTTTTAATAGTAATTTTGACGGGGATAAGAGTTTGTGGTGGTGAATTAAAAAATGGATAATAAAGGTGATTAATTACAAACAATTTAATATTAATAATGTGTATTTGAAAATAATTATATCACTTATTATAGCAAGGAAAGTGACCCATGTGCTGAAAGGGAAGAAAAAGAAAATTAAATCTATCTTTTAAAGAACCGAGGTAGTTGTCCTACCAAATGAAATAAGTCCTAGAATACTTTCACTGACCAACCATCTTACTATTATTCGTTTTAAATTTAGGGGACTAATGCAAATATTTCTTTATTCATTTGTTGAGCGGGACATCATTTTCATTCGAGGAGAGTGGGGGACAAAACTCAACAAAAACGGAAATGGGTAATTGAATAATAAAATGGGGTCTTTTCAAAATAATAATAATTATTATTAAATAATTAAATGGGTGTTGATAGGCTCTAAACAAATATGAGGTCCAAATGATTATCAATAATCAGGGGTTGTGATTTCTAAATAATATATATATTTGAAAATTTCCGTTCATATCCACTATGCTCCTCATGTTGAAAAAAAAAAAAAAAAAAACTAGAACTACTGGAACAAAAACTTAATCGCCAATTTGAAAACTTTTAGTTCCGCCACTACACAGAACACACAATGTGATTGCTATAAAATTGTTTGTCTAATATCTGATCCAATCGGGTCTAGTTGTGGTTTTAAACATATGAAAGTGATTTCTTACACCATAATAATCCCATGCAGAGCTTCACTTTAAACTGAGTAAAGCAAAGGTAATACAAACATATGCATGTATATATATATGCATGACATTGACATATTACTTTGAATAAAGAAGACAAGCAAACCTTTTTCTTCTTTCCAAGTGACAGGACCGCTAGAGCCTGTTATAGTGGTCTTTCTTTTGTAAATTTGATTTGATTCTTACCTACTAAGTAATGATAAGAGAGAGCCCATACACGGTTGAGTCTTCTCGCAAAAGTTTCTCCTAAAGCTACAAAACTCTAAAGGTATAAATGTCTAATTATAAGGAAAACACGATGTTAAATTTGATCAATGCAACTCATCATGCAATTATGGGCACTAATGTGAGAGACATCCTATGGAATGGGACGAGGAAGAAAAATTATTAGCTATTGATTTCTGTACATTATAGAGTTTGAAAAGTACAAATATTATGTGTTTTCGTGGCCTCCTAATTCCTAACTTTGTTCTCACAAGCTTGCTCAATCATGTAATTATAGACGAACCAAATTATGATTTCGTCGTGCCTATCTAAAAACAGTTCCTTCAATGCAACAACAAAAAAATGTATATAAATTTCGTAAGAGTTGGTAATTTTTGGTAATCCGCCATTATGTGCTCATGCAACAATTCTAAAGTAATTTTCCACATCATAAAGCATTAACATTAAAAAATTTTACATTACAAAAAACAAATATCTACAGGTGTGATCTCATCATCTACTATCTAGCTTAAAAGTACTCATGTCCCGTATGAAATATAAATGTTAGACAGTTATAAAATGTTGCCTAAGTTTCGACTCCCAGTCTCCAACCAAGTTTCATTTGTTAAATATTACATTAACTGAACATGCAATGAACCTATACAGAAGAAGAGAAAAGACATGCTGCAAAAATTTACACACATTCTATCAAAATAAAAATCATGGATTGCTAAATTTGTAGATATAAAATAGCCGATGCATGAGTTTAGTTTGGGCTCATATAGTTGGCTTGGTTCAGACTTTCTCCATTAAAATGAGTTGATTGTAATTAGGAAAACAAGTCTTGTTTTTCAGAATGGTACCAGACCAAAATTGTCCTTTTAAAAATAGAATTTAAAGTTAAGATTCATAGTTAAATACTACATATTTACATTCACCTAAAACAATTAAAAGTGTTTTTGGAGCATGTAGATTTTTGTCCAAGTTCTTAGGAAAAAAACTTCCCATGAACTTATAATATATATATATGTCAAGATCTACCGAGCTATACCCACATGGTCGCATTGACTGGTCGAGTCTCAGCCTGGAATATTTGAACCTTCCATGATAGTTCAATTCCATGTCAAAGCAGCAATTTCGATGATCTACTGCATCTTCAAGAATGACACCTCAAGCCTATATATGGCCTCCAAAAGGCAGGTTTCACTGCACAAGGACGAATGTCCTAAAACCCAAAAAAGGCATTCATAATATGAGTAAGCCACGCATAATGTGCTGTAGTCATAAAACCAGGGTATTCCAGTTTGGGAAAGATGCTTGAAACCTCGACCTTCCATATGGAAGTGCAAAAGCCATTGCCCAGTTTGAGCAAGTAATTAGATGAGAAAATGAGAAAGCAAAGCAACCGCTTCGCTAGTAGCATACCTGTCTGTATATATGTATTTTCGCAAAGTCAATGCTCAAGGCAAGTGCACGTGATATATTCCTCCTCGGGATGCAAGCCAAGCTCCCGAACTGTGATCCAGATCATAGACAGGACCTGATGGAAACTCGAATACATAACAGCATAATCATTATGAAACAAAACAAAAGCAGATAAAGTGGAAAAATAGAGGGCAAATTGGTGAAGTTAAGTACCCTTTGGCCAGCAGACAACTGAGGGGACCAAATCCGCAACTTTATTTTCATATAGCAGTTCACCAGACTTGATACTCCATAGTCGTAATTTGAAATCCTCACCACCTAAGTATAAAAGCTCAAACAATTAGAAGCTGACAATAAAAAAATGGCAAGAAATATTACGAGTCCTTGCCACCATTAACAAAATTGCAGGAAATTTTATGAACACACCTGACATGATGAATCTCTCACATGGGTCGATTCCAAGCTCTATATGAGTATGGGAATTCACATGCCCTTCATAAGATTGTACAGGGCTTCTCTGGGTAAACCGGTGATCATAAAGTCTGATCTGCAAAGAAATGAAATCTCTCAAGCATTAGCGACCCTGCAAGTGCTATTTAGACGTAAGACAGCAGTAGTGATTTGAAATTTTCATGGAATGTAAGTGAACATAATCATCCACATTGGGTGGCTAAATATTTGTTTCCATACGAGGATTACAAATTATTAATGTAAACTATTCCTTTCCAGTCCATGACGTTTAAAGTATTTGCATAGACATTTAAAATATTTGCAGCACATATAAAAAAATGTTTGAACTTTGAAGTCTATGGTTTTTGAAGTTTTTTTGGAGCACAATACAAGAGGATGTTTAGATTCTGAAGGATAACTTATACAATAAGTTTACCATTGAAGACATGTTAAGCACAAAAGTTTTGAACTTTTATTATGGATGTCCCAGTGCACAAAACTCTCGCATTGCGGAGTCTAAGACAATGTCTGAGAGAATCTCATATACGCAACCTTACCCATATTTCCATAGAAGTTATTTCCAATGGGACGACCCCATAACCCACAAGTCGCAATGGAGGCGTGCATGACCCTAACTTATAGAAATTCAAGTTAGGGCTTTAAACACTACCAATATCGATTTCAGGAGAGGTTAAACAATGAACAACTATGATAATCAGATGCCATGTAAACATCAAACCATCTCCACCAAAAGATTGAACCTTAGAGAATATTAATCAGTGGAGTTGCTGTTATTTCGTGAATGATTAGTTGTGTTCTTGGTATTCATAACAAGTCAAATTTGAAGGAAATTATAGGCAAGTAGAGACATGAGTGGAGGCTAAACAATGCCAAGCTAGGTTCTCGACTGGGCTAAGTTCCGAAGTTAGAAGAACACATGGAACCAACTCACAATATTAATTCACAGATAAACCTGAAGGTAAAGCAGCTCTTAATTAGTTTACTAATACCATCTGAAACAGATTAAAGGGAATTACTAGAGAAATTAATGGCAGAACAAGAACTTACTGATCCATCCATAGAGCTGGCCAAGAAGTACTGATCATACAACCGAAGAGATTCCAAGCTACAATTCAGAACCTTCGTGTCACAATAAGAGAATTACCAAATGCCACTTAAAACATAAGAAATTAAAATTTAGCCTAGCAATTGATCCTGCTGAGCACATACCAAGAGATAGACGAGGGCATAACAACGACTTGAGACTCAATAATATCACCTTTCAACTGGGAAAAGAAAATGAATTCAGAGCTGTCATCAATGCATAGGGTTTCATCATAGGAAACTGTTTGTGCTTTGGCGATTATTAGGAGCTCAAAACTATTTCTTGGATATTAGGGAGAATCATAGTAAGGTATATCTGGTCACTGATTGCACATACAAAAAAAAATATAATCTTCAGTTCATGATTCCTGAGCGCTTAGCAGATTATCAAACTAGACGATGCAGAAAGTCAAATTAAAGCCAGAAGAGAGTCGTCATCCCCAAATAAAGCATGATACTTATTTACTATTCCAAACATTATAAGTAACTATTCCCAATATTTTGTGTAAGACACAAGCATTTTAAATCCTGGGGTAATTCTAGGGAAATTTTACTAACATAACCATGCGCAAAGAATAAGAAATCTGTGTGCAGAGAATAAAAAATCAAATAGTACTATAAAGTACCTCGAACCATCGCTTAGTAGAATTTTGAGCAGTTCTATTTGAAGGCTTACTAGTTCCATGAGAAGGGAAAGGAATTTGGTGTCTACTGAGTCTGGTAGAAAGCCCTTCATATTTTTGGCGTGTATCGATTGTGGCAATTGCTCCATTTCTTAGACCACACAAAACATTTTTCCCCTGCAATTACTGGAGTTTATTAAATTGCAACCATTTGGAAATGGCAACCAGACAGCGTAGTGAAAGGAACAAGCATATCTAAGTTTTCAATCACGAAGCATGTTTTCCACAATATAATTCTTACGAACGGACAAACATAAAGCGTACACGACGGGTTTGAATATAAAATCTTCACAAAAGCCTGCCCCATGAGTATATCATGTTTAGCAGTCAAAGATGCAGTTTACGGAGTCGCTTGAACTGTAAATAGGAGATGTTTTAGAGTCTATAAAGCACTATCCTAACATAAGTAAATGATACAACATCATACATGTGAAAGATGTGAATATCAACTTTTAAGATTCGCATTGGACATGCGCCACTCATTGGCAACTGGGTAGCTTTCAAGCTCACAAAAGTAGCATTTTATCCCTTTAATGGAGTTTCCGAGACTCCAGCATTATGGGGCTTGAGGAGGGAAAATGTAAAAAGCAATCAGGGTCATTCTCAACTTACGAGTGAATCAATCCTTCTTAAAGAATTAGTTGTAACTATGATTAGTTTGTGGATTGTAATTTCTTAAATGCCTATAATAATAGATAAGAATTGCTCAGAGCATACGAGACCTCATGAAGAGTCCAGGTGGAAGAATGATTTCTTATTCTGTCTTTCAGGAGTGGCCTGATGCAAGACCAGCCAACCTGCTCTACGTATGATGCATACATTCAAAACCCAACAATTCATTTTTCAAGTTATGAAACTGATCATTTCCATGACATGCATAAGCATTAAATTCCTTCTGAAGTACTCAATTTTGTCAGTATGCCTGCAAGTTTCATGTACCATCAACATGTTTTCATATTCATGGGTATGCATGTACCACTCAGAGCTCACAAGGAAACACCAATGAAGTGTTAATAAAAGCAGCTTATTTCAACCTAAAAATAGCTGACAAAATGGAACAATGAGACGGTACTTGATTCCAAATTTTGGAATCATCAAATTATGCATTTAATGAAGTGCAGAGCCACATATACTACTAGCCATAATAAAGGAGATTTCATAAAGAGGTAACAGGAGCGCATACTGAGTAATCAAATTTTAGTGACAGAACATCACTTCGACAGCGAAGCACCCATGATGGCACACCAGTTTCCAGATTAACCAAGGCAGCTCCAAGATTGGTGCCTGCATCGACAGAATAAATATCATAACATAAGATACTAGAGAATCAAATCATTAAATACATCAAATAAGAGTTTCATTCCTCTCATGCCTCTGACAAAAAAGGAATCTCGGAGAAAACAAAAAACCCTAACAAGGTGTCCTTCTCAGACGGATACTCTCAAGTTTTGAACATTCTCTATTTTTTAAACAACAATAAGAGGCTTGTGTCTTATTTTCATCAAAGCAAGTGTTTGTTTCATAAATAGAGACATCATTGGGATCTTTTGCTTTTCACAGAGGTGTACATAATGATAAAAGGGAGTTTCCTCTAAGGGTCAGATAGGATGTGATTGTTTGGCTTCTCTTTTATGTTAACAAGCATTTAGGGCTACAGCTCATTAGGTTGAGTACCTACATATATTGCTTAAAAGGTTATTTTTTCTAGCAATGGTAAATAAATGGTGATAGGGGGGTGAATGAATAGAGACGCTCGTAAGCTGCTCAGCGCTCGTTAAAAGTTCGGACTCGGGCTTGGGCTCGGGCTCGGGCTCGGGCTCGGGCTCTTTTGATAAAAGAGCCAAGTAAGAGCTTGATTTTAGAGCTCGTTTGTTAAAAGGTCCTCTAAGAAGCACATACTCAGACACGGATACAGATTCAGATACGGATATAGACGCGGCAACTACCAAAAGTCTCCAGATGCGGCGAGGATTCGGCACTTTTTTATTTTTATAATGAATTCTATGAGATAAATATTAGTATGAATATATATTACCAAAATCACTAATATCCTAACGAACTGCGAATTGATACGCACGTTCAGAAATATGATACACCTTCGTACCAAATTGCCAAATTTGGTGAACCGAGGCAATTTGAGACAATTGCACTCTTAAAATTTGTTTCCAGAGAAAAATCTAATATAAAGAAGTAAAATATTGATGTTATATCTATTATTTTCAAGTTTGAAAGTATTAAATTTCATATTTCAAAACAATTACAAAAGTTAAAGTCAGGTTTAACTAGACGTTGACTTTTACAAAACTTAATATAGTGACCTCATATATGCTAAGGTAACTTATAGAAGACCATTTCTACTGTACCGCATTTTACAATATGTAGCGTATCACGTTCCCGTTTTCGTTACACGTTCCAGAATGATCCGTGTTCCAGGTAATATAGGTACGAATTAACAAATAATTAATAGATAAGTACTAACAGTGAACAATAGTATTAATTCTTGAGTTTTAACAAAGTAGCAACTAAGCAATAGCATCACATTGTAATCTAGTACACTTTACTAATGAGTAACAATTATCCAAAAACCCAAAAACATATTATGCACTAAAGGACTAAACAACTATTGAATCGTGATTTGTTTAAACCACAAAAATGTATAAATGTGAAAAAAAGTAGAGACCATGAAATAAAAAAGAAAAACAAATTGATTCAGGTGTGTCCACGATGAATCCAAAATGAGTTCTTCATGTGTCAAAATTTAAATAATTACTTATTATTTTGGACTGACCACATGGTGTGTTGGACACGTATTTTAAAGTGTCCGCGGAGTATGCAAGTCCGATGCGTGTCGGACACAGACACGGACACGGCACCCATTTTAGAGTATCCGTGCTTCCTAGCTCGGCTCGGCTCGGCTCGTTTACACCCCTAGCTGCGAAAGTTTGGGTTTCACTTGATGCAGTCTCACAAGAGTGGTATATCATACAGTTTTACCTAGAAAAGTATTAAATGTGATTGTCGCATTCAGTGGGGGCAATTGAGACAAAATCTAAAAATAGATGTCTCTTCCTTTCTTGGCACGGCCTCGCCGCTCAAAATATTCAAATGATTAGGTGGTTTTACTGTGGGTGGGGTGTGTTAATTAGATATTTTTAAGATGTGAAAATATATACATTCTCTTGGAAAGACAATGCAAAAATAATAGTTTAAGTGAACAAGTCTATAAAATAAAAAATTTGAAATAAACAGGGGCAGAAAACAGGTCAAAAAAGGATATGTTTTAACCTTTCAAAGAAAAGATACATGGAGTCCAATTACATGGATATTTATGTAATTTGTACAAATATAAAGTAAAAATGAAATTCAGTGCAGGTAATTGCCCTGCTTTCACCACCCGTATCTGCCCCTGACAATCATGAATGCTTCTCGTAGGACTAATCATCAAGAAGCTGTAATAAAGAATGAAGTCGCAAATTTCTGTTTAATCATACAAAAGCGAAGGACTTTACCAACAGCAGCTTGACTACCATCAAAACAGCAATCAACACTCCAAACTGTACAATTGAATGAAGTAACCTGACGTAATTTCCTCCTCAGTGTGTCAAGACTCGGATTGAAACAAAAGGGTTCGCCAAGATTCAGTGTATAAATAGAACCTCCAGAAGCTTCTGATCCAAGAGAAGTGATACTGTTATTTAGTTAAAGTGTTTTGTAAACTCTTATTTACACAACTTGCACTGCTGTAAACATAGGCTGGTACTGCGTTGACAACAAATTTCCACAAAACAATCCCAACCCGCCCCCCACCCCCAAAATAAAAAACAAAAAAACCCAAACAACAAAATCCCAAAACCCCAAAAAACAAAAATAAAAAACCCTTCCAAAATAAATAAATAAATAAATAAACCACCACAAGTACCCTAACAGAAATTAAACTAAGCTTCCAGTTCGGCATCGTCTGACCAATGAAAAGGTCATTCGGGCCCTAAAGTAAGCATGACAAACTGGTGAACCTATAATTTCCAAAAGGCAGGCTTCTAAGGTTGAAATCAATCTTTCTTTCTATTTGACCAATAAACAATGCGTTAGGATTTAGAATCTTTGTGTCTCAAACCTTCAGGATGACAATATACCAAATAATACAAAACCATAGTGATGGTGTGCCTAGTAATCAGCAAGTTGTCAATAACTGTATATGTTTTCTGGATATGGTTCGCGATACCCAATAACAAAATGGTCAACACAAGAATGCTTTCCAATGAAACTTGAGACAAAAAAAAGACACCTACTTACGTCAAGATAATTGACTATATATGCATTGTGCTTTTTGTTTTTCTTTTCTTTGATGGATATTTGGTGCAACAGAAGATATGAACGTCTAAAATTCCAGAAGGATACATGACATGCTGCACGGACGGTGAACCATCCAAATATTTCTTGGACGCCCTCATACAAGAGATACTTGATGACGTGTTTATTGAAGTATAAGCACGTTTCCAAACATGTCCAGGTGCTTCAGTGAGTTCTTTTTGCTTCCTCCTTTCGGGAGGCGGCCATACACAATCTCCATCGCATTTTATTCCAAAGTTAGGACGTTCTCCAACTTTTGCAGCTTCAAAAACACTGCATAAGCACAAAAGTTGCATTACAATTACTTATATAAGTTTAATGGAAAGAATGAAAAATGGTTACAAACAGCTTGTCTAAAGTTGCTTTTCCTTTTCCTTCGTCGTGCCTATTATTTTCTATACCCATTAAACACAGATTATCCTTGATTGCCATATTACATACCTCATTCAGTGGGAGCAAAAGAACAAAAAAGAAGAGCACAAAAGCACATGCAATACCACAAACCAAAGCTAACTATCACCGGTATGAAAATCTCAAATGAGATAGATACTAACAAGGAACAATGTCTTTTCAAGCACATCACAAAAAAAGGGGGAACAAAATAGATACTGCTATCTCAAACATATTACCTCAAGGAGCCATCCGAACAGCCTCCTAAAAGGATATCAGTGTCAATCAGGCCATCTCGCATTTGAACATTAACATGTAGGTGTTCCAAAGCAACATCACAACCTCTTGTCAACTGGTACTTCCAAATCTATGATGTTCAATTTTTCAATGAGAAGAAAATATTGATGTGACAAACTTTGGGCATAGAAGAAAGGAATATCAACGAACCATTTAATATGTAGCTGAATTGAAAAGAAAAAAAGACTTGATCCAAAGAGCTTGTTAAGCTCAAAGATAAAGCTAAAAAGCAAAATTGTGAGAAAAAACACATCTATTGTAGTACTGTGCACAGCATATAATATGTGAGACTAACAGGACATTTGGTAAAATAGATGATATGCTAGTTCAACATATGCTAGAGTATAGTTGATTTTACTCTCTAAAGAGGATGCATGGAAGTTTGCAATGATTAGAGTTCCACTCAAAGGAAAGGCTAATAAAAAAGAACAGTTAAAGAGTAAACAAGAAAAGACACATTCTTCGAGATGAAAGAAGAGCTGATCAAGGAAAGCCGTATTTGAGCATGGTCTGGGCCGCGGAGATGGACATTGTGTTCGTAATATTATTTTGGTTGCCATAAAGCAAAGAAAAGAAACATTATTGGTAATGTCTTCAAGGATGTCTCAAAATGCTTTGTAAAGATTGCCTACTTCATATCTCTTATCGATAGAACTGTAATGCGAGAATCAAATTAGCATCCATAATATAATACTGGCAGGAATTTTATTGATCAACCTGAAACTGAAACCAAATTTTCCATCCTGAGTGCATTTTCTGCCAAGCCAAATCCTCAAGCCTAAGTAATCCATCCAAAGCTACTTAAAGTAGGTTTTGTTGGTTGGTTTGGTCGAGTTAATTTAAGTTTCAAATACTTTAATCTCAGCCACTAATTTAAAAATGAGCGGTCCCGATGCGCAGGGCATGCCCTGCCCAGCAGCGGTGTTGTGAAGGGCACTGTAGGGCAGGCCCTCTCATTTCCTTCTCTATACCTTGGCCAATCTTATGAGATCCAAATATAATACATAGCTCAAACTTTTTATTTGAATGCTTAATTTAAAGCTAATTCCCACAAATATAATATATACTTGCTTAAACTTTTTATTTGTCTAAGACAATCAAGAATTATGTGAAGCTTGATAGAAGTTCACAAGTTAAAATTGCCACCAAAACAAACATTCTTAGGCACTTGAAAACTATTTTTCCACTGACCACAATGGACATTCTAGAAATAATAATTAATCACCTTGCATCTTCATTCTTCTGGTACAAAGACCTATCCTTTCACTTTCAAATGGAGTGAAGCCAGCGCTTAGGGGCTTTGGTGAGAACAAATGAATTGTATAAGCCCCTATACTCTTCCTTAAGGATGGTCCCCCCTAGTCTAATCACTAAAAGAGGGGGGTAGCCTGTCGTATTGGACTTATGGAAGACTTTCCTTTTTTGAGTAGCCAATTCATACCTGTATCATAGACGGCAATCAGTTCTCTTCTCTTTCCTACTAGACTTGTCTAAACTCAGAAAAGATGCACGAGCCACTCTTTCTCTTATATACGCTTACGCTATTTTAAGATAGTGATTTGAATGCCTATCCCCTTGCCTATGCGCTTGCCTTTACTACCTGCCTT
Organism: Embelia ribes; assembly: GCA_001753735.1. Taxonomy (NCBI): domain Eukaryota; kingdom Viridiplantae; phylum Streptophyta; class Magnoliopsida; order Ericales; family Primulaceae; genus Embelia; species Embelia ribes. The sequence goes on along the minus strand of MKEJ01069082.1, from coordinate 5,995 downwards.
GAACTTGAAGTTGATCTCCTTAAAAGAAAGGGAGACCAGACCAGCGGGAGACGACTACTAAGCTCTTTAATGCTAGTTGTCTTTATCAAGTATGAAATATAATCAATACAGATCGTGACGGCCATATAGAAAGCAGAAAGAGTCCCGTAAGGCAAGCAAGGAAGCGTTAGCTCCCGATCCATAAGCCAGATTGCCCTAACCCACTAAGAAAAGGAGTTAAGAAAGCGAGTAGTTCAGAAATAGTATCCTCATTCAAGCTAGTGGTGATTAGAAAGCAAGGCGAGAGGGAGCGAGCAATTAAGGCTAACCATCCGGCAGAGGAAGCTCTTTCATTATCGTTATTATTCTCCGGTATTCTCTTTAGAAACTATTCATTCAGTAAGCAAGGGTCAGAACTTTAGGCGGGGGCCTCTGTCGATAGAGCGAAAGCAGTTATTCATTAATCAACCCTCGACATACTAAGGAAAACGGCTGATCCAACTACGGAACAAATAAATACATAAAAAGAAAAAGTACCGTATGGAGCGAGCTATGGCCCACAATCGCAGTAATGGGTTCCAGGTAGCGGGAGAGCGACCAAGCAAGGGAACTTCGGTAGTAGGATGGGCAAGGTAAGCAGAAATGGACTCTCTCTAAGCACTCAAACCGCCTTTGCAGACCTATTTATATCAACATACCAAGAAGAAGGGAACGACAATCGTCTGCTAATCGAAGATGGACATTCGAAAGGAGTTTATATATGTCAGATTCATAACCGAACCGACACACTTGGATTCAATAGCAGCCTAGTCTCAAGCAGCGGATGAAGTAAGACCTTATTCTATAACACCTTATTTATGGTCAAGAAGTAACCTTCGCCGCTCTGTTCTGCTTCTTTTATCGATTGGCTTGGTCTTCAAGGACTTCGTATCTTATCTGCGGGAAAGAGTCCTACTTTCATGTGTTAAGCATATAGCCAGCCAATACTTCTTAGCGCTTAGCTACTGCGTATAAGCTTAAATAAACCTGCTCTTACAAGAAAGTAAGTAATCTGGGCATTCATCCAATGCTTACTTTTAGGCATACCATTAGCCTATTTCCGCGAGTCAGAAAGCCTGATCCGTGCGCTGATCCTTCTATAGCAGGAAGACAAGATCGCAAAGGAATCACTAATTCCATGCCTTCTACTTAGGCAACCCGAATCCGCGTATAACCTACTCTAGCAAGAGCAAACTACCAACGGATCCTTCCACTTCTGTAACAGAGGCTAAAAGGTACGAACGAAGAAAGCTAGTTAGGGCTTTTTTTTTAAGTAAAGGCTTCGCACCTACTTGTTGTGTCTCTCGTCATAAGACAGCCAGCCGATACGAAGGATTGACTTAGGCGCAATAGCCTGTTTGAATAGAATCGTAAAGTAAACCGCTCTATCGCTACACTTGATCTGTTTACTTACTTACTATTACTTAGCTAAGGCTACCTTTGTCAAAGAGCAAACTTCCGATCTACTTTTGCCGGGTTGGTTGCTCGCTTCCAAAGCCCTAAGCAACAGGTCCCATACTGTCCTGTCTTGAACTAGAACAGCTAACTCGGACTCCGGGGACACTTCTGACTTGCGCGAAGAAGTGGTGTTCTTCGTTATAGTATGTAAGAAATGTAACCTAAAATGCTTCTTGTTTTTGACAAAAGAGTTCCGACGTTTCCAAAACGCTTTCCGTGGCCAGGCCCAAGCTTAGTCCACTACTCAACTCAGGTTGGCGGGTGCCCGTGCATAATGAAGCTGACCCCCACTACTGAAATGAAAAAGAACCACCCCAGAACGGGATTGACATCAGAAGGTGCGGGGGAATTCTCGAGAATGGGTAAGCCAAACGGGGTTTATAGTCTGGGAATACTTAGGACGGGTGAGCATGCACAAATGTGATGTGGTCGAGGCTCAGAGGAAGACTACTTTAAGTACTTGTCCCCGGCTACCTTGATTTAGTTTTTTTTTTTAAGCCATTTGCGCATTAATGGGAGTGGAGCCGATGGAATTTTCGAATGGTAATGAAGCTTGCCATTCTGTCTATTTGGCTTCAGCCAACTCTGGGCGTTCAACGCCTTCTTTCCAATCATACTTTTCTTTCTTCCCCTACGAAATCTCGTATAGAAAGAATACCACTTCCATTCTCGGAGCTGAGATATATGAAGAATTGATCCCTTTCGTCTAGTGGTTAGGACATCGTCTTTTCATGTCGAAGACACGGGTTCGAATCCCGTAAGGGATAGGTACTCATTCCCGGCCGCTTGAAGTCAGTGTTCATTGCTGAGTGATCGCTCGGCTGAAAAAGGTGGTCCGGAAGCTTCCTCTCTCCCAGCAAGCAAGACGAGATCACCAACTTTTGATAGACTAGTCAAATGAATGTGGAGATTTTAACGCATACTGCAAGCACTTAATTAGAATCCTAAGGTTAGCGAGAGCGGGTTGGGGCTCTCTTCTGAGTAAGGAAATAGCTCGTAGCCACGTTATCGGTCTTGACCACGAACCTTGAGCCCAACGAAGAAAACTACACTGCGTTCCAGCAATTCAATGATCTCTGTGACTTGGCTATCAAGGTCACTTGCCACGAGCGCTTGCTGCGCAAAGTAAGTTCGGAAAGCGCAGCATCTATTGGTACTTAATTACAGAGAGCAATTCGGACTTGATGCAATGGTGGCGGAGATCAAGATCACTAAGCCAGTTCTTAGCCTTGCTCTACGCAAAGCTCTACCCAATCAGGCTGCCATGCTGAACAAGCCTGGTATGAAGCGGACTGCAGGCAAATTTGGCAATTGGCCACGTGACTTCACGTACGATGTCTCAAAGGCCGATGAGATCTATGATTGCTTGGAAAAAGTCGGGTTAGTCGGGTCCCCAGAGCATTAAGTCCAGTTAGACACACTATCCAACATGTCTTATTATTTCGTTTCTAAACCAAGCCTAGCTTTCGATTGGACTTGCTCCAGATCTTTTGACACCCGCCCATCTTCCTTCCCATTCTGGTAGGTTGGTTCGTGATGATTCGTAGAGTACAACGCTTTCGGGTACGTACGGCTGTTCCTGCAGCTTGTGGAGGTGACCAGCGATGCATGCTCGACTTACATATTGACTATCCCTTAGAACTGACCTAGTCGCTCGTGAAGGCAACGGCTGGGGATGGTTCGAAGCCGATGTTATTCTAGGAATCCCGATTTGAAGTGAAGGGATAGAGAAAAGAAAACCATAAAGCTCTCCAATCTTAGATAGATATTATATTTTAAAGCACCATGATGCGTATGATCATAAAGTGGTTAGTAGTCCTTTCGATCCTTGTGTAAAGCTCTCTTCCAAGATGTGTCCAAAAGATGCAGAATATAAAGAAAGGATAGGGGAATCCCCTGATGCCTTTGTGGTTGGAAGCCTAATGTATGCAATGACGTGAACTCGCCCGGCCATCGCTTATGTCGTAAGTGTGACTAGTAGATTGACTAGTAAGCCCGGTTTGGAGCATTAGAATGCATGGCTAAGGATAATGAAGTCTCTCACGCATTCATCTTGATCTGGTGTATGGAAGATCCAGTTTTTTACTATAAGGATATAGCGATGCGGATTAGGGAACATATTTGGATGAAAGCATCGAAGTCCAGGGGCAAAACATCATAGAAGTTCTCAACATGCTCCTGCCTTTTCGTTGGGTGCGCCCTGGGGTGGGGAAAAAGAGATTATTGCTTTAAAAGAAAGCCGATTCTCGATCAGGTATACTTTTACTATGAGCTAGTTTTCATAAGTCTTTTGTTTTGACTAATCTAATTAAAGATAGGTATACTAAAGCACTTATTTCAAAGGGTTCCAAACCTTACTCCATAGGCAACTCGATAACTATCCCTAGTGAACTGGTAACAAAATGAAAGAAGAGAGCAAAGACAGAACAGAATGAATTAGATCTAGCCATGGTAGCTAGTCGAATGTAGGAGATAAGAAAGCTTTAGGACCACTTCCTTACTCAACTAGAATAGATAGAGGTTGGAAGGGAGCGAGTTCAGTATACGTAACGAGCTAGTAAAGGGCTTCGGGAGATCAAAGAAAGAATGTACAATTTGTTGTATCAATGATATTACCAATCAATGAACTGCTAGTTGGAGAGGGGGGTCCATTACGCGTTAGCTACCTCTAGAATAGCCAGACATTCTTGGCCAGGTTTCAGAATGGAAGAGAAGTCATGGAAGGAACTGAATTGGCCACGCACGATGAATGGATGGACAAGAAAAAGGATCGTCTAAGACTCTTCGATATTAATTGTTACTTGGAATTCGGAAGAATCTGAAATGCTCCCGCTCTGCATGGCAGGCGAGGTAGGATAGAAAAGAGGGTTGCCTAGATAGATGTTCTTTATAGGTATGCTAGTTGTAGCTAACAGAATGCAATGCTTCCTTCTAGTGGCGGTCGGTCGAATTGGAACTTGGCTCCGTGAGGGGGAAGAACCTTTACTTCTTTAGGGGCTTGCGTCTTTTAATTCTATTGGGTGACGTGGCGAGGAGGCATGGTGGAAGCCCAGCCCGCACCATACGTTCTCTGATTGAAACGAAACTTTTTCTCCGCTCCGGGAATTCCAGCAGACGTGATACTGGTTCAGAGGCTCCATCTAAGTAGAGAGAAAGATGTAATCTCCCAGCGAGGGCAAGATAAAAGAGGTGATGACATGGTATATAAGAGGCAAGTGTAACCGTTCCATCAAGTGCTTAGCTAGCTTCAGCCCGTTACAACCGTTACATAGGTACTCCCATCCATCCAAACGGAAATGCGGGACCGACCGTGGTCGTTATCGATCACAAGGTTACCGCCTTAAGTGAGCTGAGTCGGGTTCACTGGAGCTAGTGGACGACACGGAAGGGTGCCTTCATCTGTGGGAAGCCGGATGAAGAGGATTCGCGAAGCAATCCGAACGGTTTCAGCCAACTGATACCGTAGTTGCCTATTCTGTTAGTGATTAGCATCCTCTCGCCCTTCCCATAGGCACCGTTCTATGAAAGGCACTATCGACTGCGCTTGTCTTTCTTGAGTACCGCACGATGCCACTGTCCGAAAAGGGTATCCTCTACTTCTGCTCAACGGATCTGAATAACAGAATTTGCTAGGCAACATTGCGCTTTCCCTAGGCGGATAACCTGGTCAATGTTGAAGCCCCTGTAGGTATCGTCGAAGTGGTTACCCGAACCCACCTACGAATCTCGAATATACGCCTCAGCCGTAACCAACCGGTTTCATATATAAGAGCTGGATACATTGCCTTCTTATTAATATCTTTTCCCGAGGCGCGAAGCGAAGCGATTTCTAACATCCTTTTCTGGACTAAGACTAAAGCTTTGTAGACTAGAATGTAACTGTTGTCACATTTTTCATAGAGGATAGGGTTTAAGGAGTGAATTTATGTCTTAGAGCTTGAGCTGAAAGTCAGGCTTCCGTACTTAAGTGGCCAGAGATAGATAAGTATAACGGAACCGGATGCCCGCGGGCCCATATCAGAATGTATGTCGGAACTCTACAGCCCATAGATTGGGTCCATGGCAAGGGAGAGAGTAAGACTGATGCTAGGAGATTTTGATTTGCGCTGTCAGCTCTAGACATCTTTCCTCGTTCTACGCCTTTAATTTAAAGTAGCTCGTCGGGTTAGACAATTTTGATTCAAAATACGTTCCTTTGACCAAGCGATAAAGCTACAGAGCTCTACTCCTTGGCCATACTCCCCAATACCGGTATAGGTAAGTTGTCATTCGGGCTTTCCCATTAAGCTTTTTAGAGCTCTGAGAGCGAGGGTGGCGTTGGAGGAGAGAGAGAGGGGGGTCTAGTCCATTGACTAGCCATCTCTCGAGTAGCGGAATATAAGTATATGGAAAGCATCCAACCCATGAGTTAGAGGCGGCCCACCGGGCTGTGTTATGAGCCCAAGAGTTCGAAACTCTGTTAATTTTCTCCACCTTGCATGAGGCGAATTTAGCCATATATTTCATTTAGCTCCTTCAT
>MKEJ01069079.1:0-10790 GCA_001753735.1 Embelia ribes | reverse complement strand
TCTTGTAGGCATTCGGGTTAGGCTGACTTAGCTTTCAAAAGGGCGACTTGACAAGCTAAGTGTCGCACGGGTAGCTTGAGAAAACTAACCCCGTAACATAAAGAAGAGAAAATCTATAGTTTGCAAATTAACTCTGCAAGTCGGCCAAGTGGATGTGATTTAGTGAATATATCTACTAACTGATCAACAGAGGGAATGAGTTCGTAATTGAAGAATACCTGATAGAAGATGACAATTGAAATGACAATCAAGCTCAATATGCTTTGTACGTTCATGAAAGACGTCATTATGAACAATTTGGATGGCATTTTGATTGTCTTTACTGTATACTTGATTACTGTATACTCGAATCCAAATAAGCTCAGAAGTAGTATCAGCGAAAGCACGATATTCAGCCTCAGTGGTAGACCGAGAAACGATATCTTGCTTCTTACTACGCCATGAAATTAATGATGAACTAAAAAGAAAGCAATATCCGGTAATGGATTTCCGATCAATGGGATAACCGACCCAGTCGGCATCAAAATATGCACTCAAAACCAATACTCAAAACCAATGAACAGCCGTATGAGGAATGGAGACCATGAAAGAGGGTCCCTTTGATGTAGCATAAAATGCATAGAACAACATAATAAGTAGAGCGTGACTAATGCATAAATTGACTAACCTTGTGAATGGCATAAGAAATGTCGGGCCAAGTTACAGTGAGATAAATAAGGCTGCCGACCAACTGTCTATACAAGGTAGCGTCAAAAAGAGTTTCTCTATCAATGAGATTAAGGTGAGAATTATATTCCAATGGAGTACTTGTAGTTTTGTTGTTTGTCAAGCCGACTCGAAAAATAAGATCAGATGCATACTTGGCTTGAGAAACATAATATCTAGAACTTCCCGAAGTGACTTCAATGTCAAGAAAATAGATAACAGTACTCAAATCTTTCATCTAAAAAATTTGACCAAGAAAATCTTGAAGAGCGTGAATGTTAAAAACGTCATTACCAGTGATGATAATATCAACAACATACAAAAGAACGAGGATAAGACCTGTATGGAATTTGTGAATAAAGAGTGCCAAATCATATGGCTCAGAGTAAATCCTTGTTGAGAAATAACTGAGCTAAACTTGGAGAACCAAGCTAGCTATGCTTGCTTAAGACCATACAAAGCATGGTGTAGACGACAAACTTTGCGAAGAGGATGAACATAACTGGGGGGTGGCTTCATATAGACTTCCTCAACTAGTTCGCCATTGACAAATGTATTTGACATCCATTTGATAAAAGGACCAACGACGCACAATTGCATCGACAATTAAGGAATGAACAGAAGTGACGCGAGCAACAGAAGAAAATGTCTCCTCATAATCAATGCCATATTTCTATTTGAATCCTTGGGCCAGAAGACGAGCTTTATAGCGCTCAATTGTACCATCAACACGCATTTTTATCTTGTAGACCTATTTACACCTAACTACGGACTTCCCAGGTGGTAAGTCAACCAAATCCCATGTGTCTTGGATAGTGTTGTCAACTCATCAGACATAGCTTGCTACCAATGAGAATCCATGCTACTTCATGGTAACTGTTAGGCTAATAAAGAGTAGCAAAAGCAAAATAACAGTGATAATCCCGTAGATGTGAAGGAGTAGTTCTTACTCGTGTAGACTATCGAAGAACAAGAGGTTCAGAGGACATAGGTGGTACCTCATCTAACAAAGAGTCCAATATACTTGTTGTTGCAGGGGGATCCAAGAATGTATTACCATGATTGGATGATAATGATCGAAAAATTCACGTCAACGATCCGACGTGATATCTTATTTTGTTTCATTTAGTCTATCCCAATCTATTTGGATTTTCAAGACTTTGATAATGATAATGATAATGATAATTTTAGATATGATAATTTTTGTTACAAATAAATAAGATAAATGGCAAATTTGGAAGAAAAAGTATATGAAACATTTTATAAAATTGATACTTTTTATATAGTAGTTAGATAAATATTATGAATTTATAACTAGTGCCACATATTGTATACTAAATTATTTATAATGTGAGAGTTTTTCATTTTCCATATTCCTATACTTTTAACATGGGTCATACAGAAGAGGCGAGTAATCGAAATTGATTCAGACATAGACTGTATTGGAAAAAACTGATATTAATTAGCTTGTTATTGATCTGGCACCAAACTAGTTTGCTTCCTAAATTATAGTCCAAACTTTGAATTAGCATATTAATCTGGAATCAAACCGATCCGAACATAAGTTTAGACCGAATCAATCCGTACATAAGCTTAGATAGTGACCAACCTAAATAAAATTATTTATTAATATATAACGTTAGATAACTACTCTTAATATGGTTATAGTCTAGTTTTTGTATTGTTATTGTATAATTTATTTTTAACTTATGTTAGTTATGATCAATGTAAAGTTAACAAATTAGATAGAATTAAGATAATTCAAAGATATTGCATCGGATAAAAATTACGCATTCATATATAATTCGTCACCATGCACTACATGCATGGGGTAAAATTATAAAGGGATAATTGAATTACTACAATCTATAGCCAATAACAACAATACACCCTTAATACTCTTTTTATTTTTATTTTTCAATTATGTATTATTATTTTGATGATTTAAACATATGAAAAGTAAATAACACTAGTAAATTATACAGATACTCAAGATGAGAGTTATAGTAAATATTATTAAAAGTTGATATATGAAAAAAGATGATAGATTTTTTTAATATCTTTTTATTTCTTTAATGAAACCGGATTTATTATTTGTATATGCACATGAGATTGTGGTTTCTTGGTGAAAAATTAACCATACTTTGAATTTTAGTTATTAACAAAAATTAAAATAAAATTGAATTTAATATTTATTTTAATATTAAAAGAACCGCATCCTATAACCAATCCGAACCGATCCGATAGAACTAAAAACCGGACCGAATCCGAATCGATCCGTGAATGACCAATCTAAAATCGAACAAATTTTAGCAAACTGATTCCAGCTTCAAAAAATTGAAACCAACTCTAAAGAATTGATCCCAAATTTAGCTTAAAATCAATCCGATGTAGACCATATACTTACTACCATATTGCCCACTTGCCCCAAGGGTCCCTCTGTGATTTGCTAAAAGATGGTACAGGGAACAACCCGGGCTCGGGTCGGGTACTACATTACTCGGACTCTCTCAGCTCTACTGTTTCACTTGCCCCATCTTCTCTCCAACCCCAAATCTCTCTCGTCTCTCTCCCTCTCTCCCATGGCGTCCTCCCTCTCATCTCTCTCCTCCATCCTCAACCACCCTCACCGAGCGCTGTCTCTGAACCTCCCCAAGCGATGCTCCCTCACTCTCAAACTCCTCTCTCTTAAACCCCAATCCAGCTCCCACCATTGCTCATCACACTTATTCGTCAGGAGAACCTCGTTTTCTCTCTCCCTCTCTAGGAGTTTCTCTCAGTCTCGTCTCGCGAAGACCGAGGGTCCCGGCCTCAGCCACTTCATGGCCCGAGCAGCCGTCGCCTCATCTGAAATTCAATCCGAGTAAGCTAATTTTACTTGCTTTTTGAGATTGATAACAACCTGTTTTTTTTGTTATTTTTGTTCTTAATAATCCATTGGTGTAAGATACGCCTTAGTGTTCTTGAGGGCACTTACTTTGTGCTCCTAAATGAGCGACTATCGTAAAATTTGGAGATTAAATTTGAGAGAACTCTCCCACTATTGTTTTTAATACTATCCAATCCTCTAAAAATAGGAGTTTAGGCAATCATAGTTTGAGGTGTAGGATTGATAATAAGGGCCTGGTGGGGTGGCGGATGCCCTTAAGGTGTTGTAAAATTAGAGATGAGTTTTGAGTGACAGCCATTGCATGAGTTGTTAGGCATACAAGTTGGTTTGGCTGCAGGGACAAATGGCTTACGTCTTTTGTGCTGTGTAGCCAGTTTGGTCTGTCTTTCTTAAAGCTTCTAACTTTTTAGGCTAGAAGAGAGAAAGTCAGCTTAAAAGCAAAGCATCCAAATGCACTGCAGCTTATAACAGAGAAAAGAAAATAGCTTAAGAGCTGCAGTCAAACAAGCCTTGTGTGATTTAGAAGCAATATTGATGCTGCAGCCATGGATATATTATGATCTTTAGGAGTTATGATATCGCAGTTGGTGTTCTGCGTTATGAAACTAAAAAGGTGAATATTTATTTCCCAATTGTTGACTCCTTTGGCTTGCTGATTTTTTTAAATCCTTAACTCCTACTCGGATGGTTGGGTTTGGAAATTTGTGTCGCATTGCTATTCACTTGATCTACGCAGATTATACACTGGAACTCAAGTTTCAAGAAACTTTTGACGTAAACACAAAATCTTAGTTTTGAAGAACAGATTGTTATGTAGGTTCTTTAATGCGTTTGTGTTTTCTGCCTGCATGCTCTTTTCTTTTTTAGGTTAGCAGAGTTTATAGCATACTACATGTTTTCTTTTTTTCCCAGCCCTGCTCCAGCTACTGAAATTCCTAGGAGTCGTATATATCACGAAACATATGGGTGCCAAATGAACGTTAATGATATGGAGATTGTCCTGTCTATTATGAAAAAATCTGGATATGATGAAGTCGTAAGTGATCCTGAGAGTGCAGAGATTATATTTATCAACACGTGTGCGATAAGGGACAATGCAGAACAAAGGGTGTGGCAAAGGCTTAATTACTTTTGGTTTCTTAAACGTCATTGGAAAAGCAACGTTGCCATTGGAAGGTCACAATCCCTTCGCCCTCCTAAGGTGGTCGTCTTAGGGTGCATGGCCGAGAGACTAAAAGATAAGATATTAGATGCAGATAAAATGGTCGATGTGGTATGTGGGCCCGATGCTTATCGAGACTTACCGAGGCTTCTAGAAGAGGTTGACTATGGCCAAAAGGGGATCAACACTTTACTTTCACTTGAGGAAACTTATGCAGACATCAACCCAGTTCGTATCTCAAAAAACTCGATCTCCGCTTTTGTTTCTGTAATGAGGGGTTGTAACAATATGTGTTCGTTTTGCATTGTTCCTTTCACTAGGGGTAGAGAAAGATCTCGTCCTGTTGAATCTATCATCAGAGAAGTGGGAGAGCTTTATAAAGAAGGGGTAAAAGAGGTAACACTCCTTGGTCAGAATGTAAACAGCTATAATGACACATCCGGGGTTGAGACAGATGTCAAGCCTGGATCTAATTGGAAGCTTAGTAATGGGTTTTCGAGCAGGTGTAAGATTAAAAATATGGGTCTACGTTTTGCCGATCTCTTGGATCAACTTGCAGTAGAATATCCGGAGATGAGATTTAGATACACATCACCACACCCTAAAGATTTTCCGGATGAATTGTTGTATGTAATGCGAGATAGATATAATATCTGCAAAAGTATCCATTTGCCTGCACAAACGGGGAGTAGTACAGTACTCGAACGAATGCGTAGAGGATATACTCGAGAGGCATACTTGGAACTTGTGGAGAAGATTCGCAAGATTATTCCAGTTGTTGGAATAACAAGTGACTTCATTTGCGGTAAGAAGAAGGTTATATCACTACCCATGCATTTGCTTTTATCCTTTTTTGATGAAACTCTGGGTTATACTTGATACATTTGGGGATAATTTTGGGCTTGGTTTGATTTTATTTTCTTAATTCTTTTTAATATTTGGGGCTTCTTCAGCACAAAATAACAAGAAGCTCGAAAGAGCATACTTGTGAATGAATTTTGTATAACAGTTCATTCTACTGAGATTGAAACAACCTTTATGGGTCCTTTTTCAGGATTTGTGAGATAGCTCGCAGAAATTGTGATTATTTGTCATTAGTGTTGGAGTTTGTTATCTGTCTTGTTATAGCCTAGAGTTAATAATGTGCCCCCCTTCTCCCCCCAGTAGGTCTAAAAGTGGGAAGTATATAAGCTTTAGCAATTCGGTTCAAGTACCCATTTAATCCTTCTTATGTGTATGCAGTTTTACATGTATATTAGAAGATAACATTCATAACCTTTTCATTTTCCTACAACAAACCTCAGACTGAACATGAAGTTACCCTTGCTAAAGGTTGAACTTTTTTTTTTTCATATCAATGTAGCCCTTGTGGTGGTATCTTTTTGTAGGTTTCTGTGGGGAGACAGAAGAGGAGCATAAAGACACGCTAACCCTTGTCAAGGCTGTTGGATACGACATGGCATATATGTTTGCGTATAGCATGAGAGAGAAAACCCATGCTCACAGGAATTACGAAGACGATGTTCCTGATGCTGTCAAGCAGAGGAGATTAACAGAACTCATTGAAACTTTCCGCGAGAGTACAGGTCAGTGTTACGACAAACAAATTGGTAGTGTTCAACTCGTGTTAGTTGAGGGACCCAATAAGAGAGCCCCTGACACGGAGCTGATTGGCAAGACCGATAGTGGCCATAGGGTGTCATTTACTAATATGCCACTCCTTGACTGGGATGATATTAATCGTAATCCAAAAGTTGGAGACTACGTAGAAGTTAAGATATTGAAGTCGACTAGAGCATCACTACATGGACAAGCCCTTGCTATTACAAAATTGAGCTCATTTTACGGTAGTGTGCATGATGAAGCTGTAGCCTGTGCAAACATACATTAAGTTGGGGTTTGAAGATCCTTTGTTTGTGTGTTTTTTGTTCTGTGAATCTGTGAGATGATGTGCTCATTCAGTGTTTAGCATTTCCCCCCACCATCTTTGCTTCTTATGTCGAGCCGTCATCTGCAGACCCACTCGTGAGTGGGCACGAGCGACAAGTCACCAAAAATTTAATTTTGAAGAAGATTTGGTGAGAATGTCGTAATTCGAGCATGTCCAATACAAGGTTTTTTTAGGTGGGATTGCCGCCTTAAGAACAACATTTTGCATTATTTTGCATTGTGGGGGGATTCCTATTGGAGTCCTTGTATAAGAAAAGAGCTCATTTTACACTAGAGTGCAAGATTTGCTTAATTAATACTGTCTCCCTAAGAAGAGTGAAAGAATACCGAGGGTGCGCATGTTAGATTTTGCTTATTTTTTAATTTTCATCCCTTGAAGCAATAATCCTTTTTCTTTTTATATTATGACAGCTGAAGCAACAGTCTTTAAAAAAAATTTAAATTGTAGTCATTTTATTTTTTTACTAAATAATAATCTAGGACGGATTGACAAGTCTTAATTTCCCCTAATATTATGATTTTTCTAACAAATTGTGAGTGAATAGTTTTTATAACTATTATTATTTATACAAAATTATAATAGTGATGATGATGATAATAATAATAGTAATAGTAATAATAATAATTATGATAAATGAATAACAATAATGAGGTGAATATGGTGGGATATAGATAAGTTAATGATATTCTTTAGAAAGAAAAAATGCTTGCATTGCAAGGGAGAATTTTAAAATCCTTATTTAAGAATTAATAATGTAACACACGTGAAAAAATATTGATGGAACAAAGGGGTACAGAGCAAAATGCTCTGTAACGCTACGAAGTAGTTCTGGACCGTTGGATTGAAACATTTAAAATCCAAATATGGTGTTTCTTTACTGTAAATATGGTGCAAGACTTTATAGCCAGACATCTTTTGTTAACATTTCTAATAATATATCCTTGGTATGAACAAAACGATACCCAGCCCACGTGTTCTATTTGATTCGAGTTCGTCTCGTTCTTTTGTTGTAGCAGACTTGATTTGGTAATTGGGTGTAGAACTCGAGTGTTTCAATTCTCGAATGTCAGTTGATACACCTTTGAGTATTGGGATGGTTCCGAGATTCTTCTGTCATTATTCTTCTTGTTGTCCCAAAATTTATGAAAAATATATTTCAAGTATTTTGATGATAACTAATTAATATAAAAATAAATAAATAAAATCAACTCTACATGGTGGATTAATATTTCAAATTAGTTTGGAGATTAAATAGTCAAAAAATGTCAAGAATCAAAACGCAAGTTTGAAAATTGAATATTAGCCAAAAAATGCTTAAAGCATATTCAAAAGCAATAGAAGAGAAGAATGAGCTCAAAATTGTATCAAAAATTTGGCTAAGACACGGAACCGACTGAGAACCCCTCTCAAATCGACTGGGTGACTCTTTAGGTCCAGCCAATCGGAGGTAAAGTTGATCCAATATAGGTCCAGCTAGAAGATTCTATTAGATTGGTTGAAGAAGGTTTCAGGTTTGGTCTGCCGGTGGAAATTCAATGTGACGCATTCGAAGATTTGAGATTTATGAAAATATGGAAAGAAATCAAATCATAACAATCAATTTTTCAAATTTTCAATATTTCTCTCCTATATAAAGATGTCTCTGATTATCAAGATCAAGACACGAGATAATGCAGGAATACACACCAACATATTCCAAAAAAGAGATCAACAATTTCAAAAGTCATATACTCATCATCCTAATCACACAAAGGTTCGATCCAATTAATCTTCATATTCATAACCTTTGATGTGAGATTGAACAATCATTGAGCAATTTTATTGTATTATTCTTTGTAAGGATTGTTGTTAGATTGAGAGTTTTACTTTTATATTCATAACTTTATCTTGTAAGGTTTCTATCAATCTTGAAAATGAATTATTTATAAACTATTAATATAAAACTGGTTTAAGTAGCACTCACAAGCATACTCGTATACGGTTTAAGTAATACTTGCAAGTCTACTTGGTATAGTTGGATAACACTCGCAAGCTATTCATTGTAATAGTTGAATAACACGGCGAAAGGTTCAGTTAGCACCCGTGAATACTAGCAATATTGCAAATTTGGGCTATAAAGTTATAAAGGAACTCAAGGGAAGCCTTAGAGACTGGACGTAGGAATCACATTGATCTTTGGCCGAACTTGGATAAAAATCTTTTGTATTGTATTCTTTCCTCTTTATTTTTATCTTTCATAATTTTATATTATTACTAGATATTATTGCGTTAAAAGAAAAACTTGAGGAAATATTTTAAAAGTAATATTTTATTGGAAAACCAATTCACCCTTCTTAGTTTGTTATTTGGGCTAACAAATGGTATCAGAGCGAGGACTCGATAAAATATTTTTATATTAACATCCTCAAGACTCGATCCAATGACAAACTTTTCAACCATAATAGGACACTCTGCTACAAAATCACATTTTTTCGATTGCACCAATTATGCCTATTGGAAAGCTTGTATGCAAATATTTTTAAAAACTTTTGACACAGAAACTTTTAAAAGTATTACTTATGGATATTAATTCACTACAAAAGAAAATAAAAAAAAAAATTAAGGTTACAAAAGAAGTTAAAAATTTTACAAGCACAAAAATTAAAACTTGTGATGCTAACACCAAAGTAATGAATGCTTTAATTTGTGTAATTGATACAACCGAATAAAAGTTATTTCTGTCTCAATATACCTAAAACTTTATAAATGAGGCATGTAGAAGGGAAAAGTGGTCTTGTATAAATATTACTTCCTCCGTCACTAAACGATAGCTCGGTTTAACTTTGACTGAAATTAAGAAAATTTAAATAATGCTGAGAGAAAAAAATACTTTTATTACTATTTTTTCGAAAATACTCCTATTAAATAAGAGAGATTTTCTTGAAAATATAAAAATATGATATTAAATAGGGACAATTTAGTAAAGTTAATTTTATCTTAAAGTGACCAATAGATTGTGACGGACGCAAAAAGAAAGGGAGCTAATATTTTAGAGAAGAAGTGTGTATTTTGTTTATATCTGTAGCAATTACTGTAACACTAGTAATTGATGGTATAGAGAAAAAGATCAATGCATACGAGTAATTAGCAATAGATTTAGTTGCAAAATGGTGATAGCGGAGCAGCTGAAGTCCCTTAAAACTTTATAATCCAAAGTTACATGATGGTTAGTTTTCATGGGTGCTAACCGAACCTTTCACTGAATAGTTTACGGGTACTATCCAACCGTTACAATGAATAGTTTGCGAATGCTATCCAACGGTATCAAATATATTTGTGAGCTCTACTTAAACGGTACATAAATAGATTTGCAGGCTATATTCAAACCGTAACCAAGTATGTTTGCGGGTGCTACTCAAACTGGTTCTACTTTTTTAGTTTATAAATTCTTCCTTTACAAGGTTGGTAGAAAGCTTACAAGATGGAGTTTGGATGTGAAAATAAAAAATTCTAAATCTTACAACAGTCTTCACAAAATATTACAAATAAATCGCTTAATGATTGTTTTGATCTTACAACAAAAGTTGAAGATATGGAGTTTGATTTGACCAAACCTTTGTGAAAAGAAGATGATGAGAATGTAATTTGGAAGTGTTGATCTCTTGATTCTCTTTGTATTGGTGTATCTTATCTTGAGAAATGGAGCCATTTTAAATAGAAGAGGAGACTCGAATTTTGTAATCATGTGAGCGTTATGATTTGATTTCTTTCAATCTTTTTGCAAATTTCAAATATTCAATCCCTTCAATTTGAATTATCACAAGCTGGCCGGACTTAGAGATGCCTTAGCCAATCCGAGTGGGCCTTCTGGCCGAACCTATATAGTCACCCAGTCGATCCGAGGGGAGCCCTTGGCTTGTTCTGTGCTTTAACCAAATTTTCAATGCAGTTTTTGGCTTATTCTTCTCTTGGTCTGTTCTAAAATATTCAAACTTATGTTTTGATTTATGACACTTCTTAACTCTGTAATCTCTAACTTTGAACGTCAAATCATCGATTTTCTTTGATTATTTGATCATTGAACTTCATATTACTTCAATTAT
>MKEJ01069075.1:0-12501 GCA_001753735.1 Embelia ribes | reverse complement strand
CCTGTGTTGATTTACAGGGGATGCAAGGTTTGCGTCAGAGACCATCTATTCATCAGGGATGTCACAGTGCTAGATATGATAGAGTTTGATGTGATTATGGAGATGGACTAGTTATCCTACTACTAGGCTATGATCGACTGTGACCTAAGACAGGGTCACTCTGATTTCTCCGACCAGATCTAATGTATTGGTTCATTTTATGGGAGAGTAGTTAGAGCCACCTTTCTGGCAGAGACACGAGATGAACAGTCTAGGATTCCTGTTAGCTAGTGTATCCGAGGAGATAG
The DNA here is from genome assembly GCA_001753735.1 of Embelia ribes. Lineage (NCBI taxonomy): Eukaryota > Viridiplantae > Streptophyta > Magnoliopsida > Ericales > Primulaceae > Embelia > Embelia ribes. The sequence goes on along the minus strand of MKEJ01069075.1, from coordinate 12,214 downwards.
AGGATAATTCCAGACCAATGCTACCACCAGTAGTATGTAAGTTCTTATATGTATTTCCGAATGATTTACGCAGACTTCTACCAGAGAGAGGTAGAGTTCACAATTAATCTTGTGCCAGAAGTCTCACCGATATCGATCGTACCATACCATATGGCATCAGCAGAGTTGAGAAAGTATATATTTAGATTGAGGATTTGAAAGCAAAAGAATTTATTCATCCCAATAAGTCATCGTGGGGTGTGCCAATACTGTTCATACATAAAAATGATGGATCATTGCGAATGTGCATCGATTACAGGTGGCTGAATCGGGTTACTATTAAGAATAAGTACCCACTTCCCAGGATAGATGATTTGTTCGATTAACTGAAAGGATCAAGTTATTACTCGAAGATTGACTTGAGATTGGGGTATTATCAGCTACGAGTATGAGAGGCTGATGTGTAAAAGATGTCATTGCGTATGCGATGCAAACTTTATGAATTTTTAGTGATACCGTTCGGATTAACGAACGCACCAACTGTATTTATAGATTTGATGAATTGAGTGTTCCGACCATACCTTGATCAATTTGTGGTTGTGTTCATTGATGACATCTTGGTTTATTCAGCTTCGAGAGAAGAGCATGCCAAGCATTTACAGACTATATTTGAGACACTTCGGGAACATTACTTGTATGTGAAGTTCTTTAAGCTCGAGTTTTGGCTTACACAAGTACAATTTATGGGGCATGTGGTGTTCGCTGAGGGGATATCAATCCTAGTAGAGGTCCAAGAGCATATTTGCAATATTTAGTTTTCTGGGATTGGCAAGTTACTACCGTAGATTTGTAAAGGATTTTTCTCGCATAACGGAACTACTAACACTCCTAATTCAGAAAGGGGTCAAATTTAAGTGGATTACGGAGTGCGATAAGACATTTTAGAAGTTGTAGTAATGTCTAACGACTGCTCCAGTATTAGTCATACCTAATAGAGGAGTTGGATATATTGTGTATTACGATACATCCTTGGAAGGACTAGGATGTGTGTTGATGCAGTTAGAGGAATTACCTGACGCATGATTTAGATTTAGCTGTAGTAGTGTTCGTGCTGAAGATTTGGCGACATTACCTTGTGGTAAACGGTTTGAAGTATATTCAGACTATAAGAGTCTGAAGTATATCTTTACACAATGTGATCTAAACATGAGACAATGCTATTGGATAGAATACATGAACTAGTACGACTTTGACTTACAGTATCATCCCGGAAAGACAAACGTAGTTGTGGTTGCTCTGAGTCGAAAAACCCATTGTACATTGGCATACTTGCAGTTCAAATAATGGGATGCACTACAGACTCTAAACTAGTTTGGATTAAAGTTTGTTGAGCGATAAAATTGGGCTTCGTTGTGCTTGGTGGAAACACAATCGAGTTTGATTGAGCGTATGCTTATTACGCAGAAGGGAAGTGCATGCACACAGAAGTTTGTTCAGCATGCCTGGAAAGGAAAATCATAGGTGTGGTCGTTGGGCTCAAGAGCCAAATTGTAATATCGAGATCAATTGTACATATTGAGGATTATCAGAGAGGATATTCTTCGTAAGATTCATACATAGAGATTTATTGTACATCCCGAAAGGGATAAGATGTATCAAGATTTGCAACAACAGTTCTAGTGGCCGAGGATGCGACACAACATTCATTTTTTGTCGCCAAGTGTATGACTTGCTAATAGGTAAAAGTTGAGCACCAGCGGCCCGCAGGGATGTTATACCTGTTGGAGACACCACAATAAAAGTGGGAGCACATCACGATTGACTTTATTAAGGAATTACCGGCTAAGCGAAGGAAGAAGGACATGATTTAGGTAATAGTAGATTGACTTACGAAGTTAACATATTTTTTAACTATGAATAAGAAAATATGAGATAGAGGGGTGGGACCTAAGTGTACATTGATGAGATTGTGCGTTTGCATGGTAGCCTGCTGTTGATTGTGTCTGATCGAGATCCATTGTTTACCTCGAGATTCTGTTAGGGTTTTCAGGGAGTTATGAGGATCCGGATTGCGATGTGCACAGCTTACCACCCGTAGACAGACGGACAATTTGAGTACACCATTCAGACAGTAGAGGACATTGCTACAAGCATGCGTATTAGATTTTAGTGGAAGTTTGGATGAACACCTGCCATTGATAGAGTTTGCAACAGCTATAACACCAATATTGGGATGGCACCATAAGAGGCATTATATGGTCTACCATGTCGATCGCCAATATGTTGGTTCGATTACAGGGTGGCCGCATTGATTGGGCTAGATATAGTGCAACAGACCACCGAGAAGATCAAAATAATCAGATAGGAATTGGAGATGGCCAAGAGCCGACAAAAGAGCTATGCGGATTGAAAACATAGACCACTTACCTTTGATGTGGGGGATCATATATTCTTGAAAGTGTACCCATGAAAGGGACTAATTTGATTTGGCAAATAAGGAAAGTTGACTCCGAGATATATTGCATCATTTAATATGCTTGAGCGAGTTAGGGAAGTAGCATATCGGTTAGAATTGCCACCACAGTTGGCAAACGTACATCAAGTATGTCATATATTAATGTTGCAAAAATATCATCCGAATCCATCGCATATATTGAGATTTTCATATGTGACCGTAGATAAGAAAGTATTGTATGAAGTATGGCCAGTGCGAATATTGATGCGAAGTGAGAAGATACTGTGGGAAAAAGTTATCCCTTTGGTACGAGTATTATAGAGTCAGTATAGGGTAGAAGAGGAGACGTGAGAATGAGAAAATGAGATGTGTAACAGCTATCCGGATCTATTCACAACAAGTTTCAATAACTTCTAAAACTAGTAATTAGCAATTTTCGAGGATGGAAATTCTTGTAAGAGGGGAGAGTATAACAACCTAGGGATTGTTATTAATTTAATATTGTTATTTGAATTATTATTATTATTATTATTATTATTATTATTATTATTATTATTATTATTATTATTGTTATTATTATTATTTCCCTGATTTATAAATCATAATTTTTCGAGTGGTGACTACCGTTCGAATGATTGGTATGTTATTCGAATGGCACCTCGTGGCACCCCAAAATTTGGCCACTTGTCTATTGCCACCCTAAGCATTCTTAACACAAAAAAATAATAATAATAACATGCATTCAAATCATTTCAGGAAGTAAAGAGAGAAAGGGGGAAAGAGAGAGAGAAAGAGGGGGAATTGGAGTATGGTTTTTACTCAAATACGAGCCTTTGCATACTATCCCGAGGGCTCAGGACTGGGTTTCGCTTATTTTCAAGTACAACTTATCATCATTTAAGTTTGTATTTCGCAAAAAAAGAAGATAAATACAAAGCATACAATCTATAATTATATAAAATGAAAATAAATGTAGTTTCAATTTTCGCGAGCAATTTTTGCACATTTTTTAATGTTACAGTGGTGCATAACAATTTTTTAAAATAATAGACAAATTTTGAGGAATAGTAAGAAACAATATGTCATACATTTAAATCCCAACTTGTGAAGGAGTTCCCCACAAAATCTTCAAAATCCCATTTTTTCAAAAAAACCTCCTCTTCATCAATTGCTTTGATTTCATTTAGCACGTGCAACAAAATTTGAAACCAAAATTACATTCATTCATATTGTTAAGATATTAGTTTATCACAATGAAATGTAGTTATTACTTACATTATCTTGCTTGATTTGTTTCTGAACGACCTTCGAACTTGGAATACTATTTGAGATATAAATCAGTATTCTTGGACAAATAGGCTATTGGCTCTGTATTTGCACCTTAGTTGGAAATTCAGGCACAAATGAGGTAATCACCTCATATGTCCATACCTGACAAGCAATAGGAAACCCATAGATGGTGTACCCTTGCTTCTTAACGTCCTTATTCACCCTATGCTGGTAATGCCTGAGATTCTTGTTTAATCCTTTCAGAGTAGCTTTCCATACAACCTTACCCTAGAGATAGGCAAGAAAGGCAACCATATTCTCAATTAGATTAAAAAGTTTGTTATCCAATGGATGAGCATTTTCATATCTATAAAAATAATTGCAAATTAAGCAACACAGACCCAACTTCCATCCATCTTTCTTATCACTGCAACTATTAAATGCAGCATCTAATTCTTTTAATAAAATCTTCCTTTGGTTTTTCAACTTTATTAGGCCAATGCCTCTCAGAATGGGTAATGACCAATCACTCACAAAAATCTTATCATGGAACTTTTCAAAGTTTAACTCTGTGATTAAGGTAAAGTCTTCAATACTAAAACTCACTTCTTTATCATTAATTAAGAAGTGAACAACATCAGGGATTTGATTGACAGTTTTCATAATCATAATGTCACTCACTATATTCCCTAAAAACCTTACTTTAGGTGCATTTAGGATATACCTAAATTGGGTATCATTAATCATCTCTGTCAAACCCAATTTCTCTAATTTCTTCTTGATGTGTAAAACACCCACCTTCTAGGGCACGTTGCCTTCAAAATAATATGAGGAATGGATAATCAGCTTCTTTGAGGCCATCCTGATAATATAGAGAAAACAAAACAATGCAGAAATTTTAAATGAATTAGTAAAGAAAAACTGTTAATAAAAGTAAAGAAAAACACTGGAGGAATTAAGAAACTGTTAAGAAACAATGAAGAAACTCTTAAGAAATAATAAAGAAATACCTAAGAAATAATAAAGAAACAGTGAAGAAACTCTAAATAAATAGTAAAGAAACTGCTAAGAAAATAATCAATAAACTGTTAAGAAATAGTCAGTCAAGAAACAAACTGCTAAGAAACGGCCAATAAACTAAGAAATAGTAAAGAAACTGTTAAAAAATAGTTAATAAGCTGAAAAACAATGAAGAATTTGCTAAGAAATAGTCAAGAAACCTAAGAAACAGTTAACAAACTGCTAAGAAATAATCAAGAAACAAAAAAATAGTCAAGAAATTGCTAAGAAACAATCAATATAAGAAACTATTCATAAAGTAACAATTTTAAACCTTAATACCATAAATATATTTTCAAGTTAAGAAAACAGAGTTACAAAATTGAAACCCTAAATAATTGTAAGAATATCAATTTGATAATAAATGCAATCCAAATTTGAAACCTTATTTATCATAATTATATTTTCCTCTAATTTCAGTTCCAAAATTGCAACCATATTTTATCACAAATATATTTCAAAGCTAATAAGAAATAGTTCAATACAGTAACACTATAAAAATTTAAGAAATGGAGGGTTAAGAAACATACATAAAATGTTAAGAAATAGATACGAAAGATATCGAACACCCTAAATGTTAAGAAATAGATAAACACAACAGCCCAAAATTTAAACCCTATTTACCACAAATATATTTCCAAAATTGAAACCCAATTTCAAAGAGAGAGACCTACACTATAAGAGAGAGACATCGTGTAAGAGAGAGATCATTCGAGAGATAGAGACACCGGTGAGAGAGGATATCGAAAGATAGAGAAAAACCGATGGCTAGGAGAGAGAGAGCATGGTGCACCAGAGAGAGAGTTGTGCGAGTGTAGAGAAAGATACAAGAATGTTTTGTTTCAATTTTTAGGCTCCAAAAGGTAAAAATGTCAAAAATGTTATATTTTACAAATATTATTAAATGGAGACCATTTGTTCGATTTCATATGTTTGTCTAGTCATTTGCTCAATTTTCTCGGGACGGAGTGGTAAAAACAAGAGGATGAATATTCTTCCCCTATCCCAATGTTACAACGTTCATAGCAGTCAGCAATTTTTGTTTCTCAAATAACCAAGAAAAATTTTAAAAATTGGAAGAAATTCAGTCTTTTTATTTTTAGAAATATAATAATGACTTTTCCAAATGAGAATATTACTATTTTTTTTTATTAAAAATATTTTTTTTTGCCAATATATAAAATACACGCCAATATATTTGAAAAATTATTTTTTTAAATTTTTATATTTATATATTATCAAATTAATTATGTATAAAAGTTAATTTTAGTCATATTAATTATTTTATCAGAAAATTTTTAGAACATACAATAAAAATTTTTAGTAGGATAAGAGCATTCACAATAACCTTTCTTATTAAAATTTTAAATTTCACTGTCTAAAAATGAATTTTTAGAAAAGTATTTAGAAATTAAATAAAAAATACTTATGTGGATACTCTTTAGCAAGGGTCAGAAATTTTGTCAATTTTTCCTCATGCGTTCCTATCGTGAATGTAGGAAGCTTTATTTTCTTTATTTATATTTCTTTAAAAATAATTAAGAAATTTTCATTTTTTAAATTGATCATATCAGTTTTCTTGTAAAATTTGTTAAAAATTACAAGAGTAATCATTTATATTACAATAAAATATGAAAATTATATTTTTTCTAATGTTAACCAAGATTTAGAGTTTTGGTAAGAAAAAAAATTTCATTTTTAGTAGATGATTTGTTGAAAGTACATTTTGTTATTGAAAAAGCATTGTTCGATTTTTTTTTAAAAAAAATAGAAACATATTAAAATAGAAAGAGGGCTGAAAAAATGGGGACAAAAATCTTTGGCATTAGTCTTTCTAAAGGGAGCTGGGAAGCTGCTGCCCAGGGTTGAGAAACAGCCACTGTTATGGAGTATATGATCGTTGGATGCACATTTAATGATTGCGATTTAATATTAAAAATTATTTATTAATTTTTTAGATATTAAATCGCAATCGTTGGATATGTACCAAACGACTGAAAACTGCGCAGCATCACCTACTTCTCAGTACTAAATCGCAATCATTAGACGTGCATCCAATAGCTGTAAACTGCACAACAACTGCTTCTCAACCCTACATAGCAACTTCTCATCTTCCCTTTCTAAATACAAAAAGCTTTTTAGAACTCCAATGAAAAAATTACTATTCACAATTCTCATATTTAAAATAAAATAAATAAACCAACATATTAAAAACACCTTTTATTAAATTTTATTGGTTTTAATTATTAATTTATCGAGACGAGAGAATTTCCTTTCTTTTCATTTCACTTCCAAGGAATCCCATAATTTTGGGGATGCCAAAAATGGAAAGAAAAAAAGCACAAGTGTGGTCATCCTCCAACCAAAGCATAGAGTTTTACAACTTGAAAAATCATGTTATTTCATTATACAACCTCTTGCAGTGGAAACAATTAATTTCAGCCATACAAACATATATTGCAATGAATCCCTCGGAACCAACTGCCTGCTCCCCTAGTTTAATTATAGCAACATATATTGTGGTAAAATTGAACATACAATTATACTTTCTCTGTCACCACAAAACAAAGAATCAACATCCATCTGCTACATTAAAAAAAATATATATATATATCCGCAAAGGTCCCATAAGAACAGCTAATTCTTGGCAGATTGGCTAAAGGCAGCAAAAGGCTTGCCTGGCATGATCATCATCATGTTTCTCCAATCTGAAAATCAGCATTGTGCCATCGCTGGGCCTTTCATGACCTCGGAACAACAATTTCAACTATCTTCATTCTGACCATGCAATTTTTTATTGGATCAGAGAACACAACAGGAAGGAAGCTAGGTGGAAAAACCAAGAAGAAGAATGCGAGGATGAGCACTGACCAACATTTTTGTGATATTTAATATAGGCCCAACATTCTTAGCTCCGTTACATGGCTGGATTCAAGTTCAGGGACGTCCTTACTAATTTCACGGTCTTCTACCACATACTCCTATAGATTATCAAATAGGTTATCACCAAAAAAGAGTCAATGTGGAACTACACTAGGTTTAAGACTTAACAGAAGACCAAATAGAGTTGGAAAAACCAAAATAACTAGTAACTACGCACAAATGAGTAGTTAAAACTTTTGAATTTTTGAGTGCGTTGGGGAATCTCATTAAGTTTTCACTTGAAATCCCAGTTTCTATGTTTATAATCTACAGTTTTGGACCCAAAGCTAAGGCAACGAACCTTTGTCAGTTCTTGTTTTGCCAGAACATGGTAGTGGCGCTCATTGATCCTTTGGCCACAGATTATTGCTATAAAGAAGCCATACAGCAACCCCACTAAAATAATTGCTAACACTGCAAAAGTAAAAAGAATGTTACCTAGGTTACAGAGAAAAAAATTTGTTGTTTTTTTTACAATTACACAAAAACATTGTTAAAACAACAAAACAAGCAACCACACAAACAAAGAAAGGGGCTAAGATAAAACTCCCAGCATTATAACAAATACTATGAATTAAATTAATAAACCTTGTAGTAAGGAAAAAGTTAAGCACCACAGCATATGCTCACCAAAGTTGATGTATAACTTACCAGCCATCGTGTAGAATCCATAAGGGTGCTCCTCATAACCAAACATCTCTCTTAGTTCCTCTCCATAGAATTTGTAAACCAGCACACCTAAAAATGCTACAATCTGTTGAAGGAGAAAATTTTAGATTGCTAAGCATTGATGGTAGCCCTTGACCATTGTAATGTAATTGCTAATACTTATGGAATAAAAGGGGGGAAAAGAAACCCACTGAACAACGAAAACATTAATCAGAATGCTACAAACCTCCCTGACACTACCCTACTATCTTCGTCCCAACATTATCAAAACAAGAGTGGAGCCAAAAAAAATTAATTACTCAAGAAAGGAATGGGACTGATATTATGCTAAAATTGTATTATTCTACAACAAAGATGTAATGAACTAATAGGCTATGTACCAAAAGTGGATCATAAACAATGCATATATACGCATGGCATGATAAGAAAACTAATAGAGCTTCATAAGAATTGACACACATACCAACTGAACAATAACAAAAATAAAAGCGTGGTCCCTTGCAACAAGAAATTGAAACTTCAATCTCAACCACCAGCGATCAGGAGGAACATTTGCACGCAAAACGAATACTGCCCTGCACTCTGTACAGTGAGCAAAAGCAAACCCCTCCTGAAATATTAAAAGGTATTAATTACAAGTTTAAAAACCCAGCGGGGTCTCCTGGAGCAATCCATTGTATCAACTGATGACCTGGTAATCAAGTATGACCTGGAACAATCAGAAACAATCATTTACCTTTGTTGACCTCCAGTTATCAAGACATGATCTATGGACAAATTTCTGAGTGCCTTTGCAATGACATGGTGCAATCAAGTCTTCCCCTATGAACAAACCACAGAGTTCAACATCATGGAGTACTAAAAACAATTTACACAATAATTAATGACCCGGCGCAGAGTAGATCCAAATTTGGAAATGCAAATAAAAGACGTGAGTTATAACGTGTCTACTTTTCCCTCTTTTCTCAGAGCATGTGTTATTAATAAGATGTTTAACCAGCATTGAATGAAATTTACAAATACTAAGAAGACTAAACTGGATGGGTTGCAGACCTCCTATGTCCAGACATATACGGCACTGAGGTTGGTCTGCATTGACCAGATTGCAGTTTTCGTCAACATCATCACTACAATGGGCACCACCAGAAAGGACAGTACAATCTCTTTCTTCAATTCTTATTTCAAACGAAGATGAAGATTCTTCAGATTTTTCCACAATGTCAGACTGATGCAAGATCGGCTCCGTCTCTGAGCTATCTCCTGTTCGCCTTTCACTTGATACTACTAATTGCATTGCTGATAAGGTCAATTTAGCGGTAAGCTAAGAATATCATAGTCAAAGCTCTTGTTCCAAACAATCATTTCAACACAGATCAAGAATCCTGCAAAATATAAACTATCACTACAGTCAAGTTGAAGGATAGATACATTTGCTACATTTAAGATAAAGAAATAAAAAGTGACTCGCTACCCAGCCAGAGAGGCAATTTAAGCTATCAACTTATGAACAATGGGTGCATGGGGATTGGTTGAGTTGGTAAGGATCGAACACTTAGCAGGAAATGGCTAGGTTCGACTCCCGGTGCCAGCTGTCCCCTTTGGCAATCAATAAGTACCACTGTAAGCCCCTCATGGAGGCTTGTGGCTTGCCATGTCCTTGAACTGTGTTAGCCTCAACTCATCCTAAACTACTGTGTACCCAAAAGAAAATTATGAACAATGGTCGAGTTGCCATGCCAGGTGAATCATTCAACTATCCTCACAGAAGCATTTTAACTTACATGTGATAAGCCATAATGATTAAACTAAAAATCATTGCCAGCTGGTAGACGCTTGGTAATGAGATCAGTCAAGCTTGGAGAATGGAGAAATGAGTATGCCAAAGAGGAGAAAAGCTTCTCAGTCGAAGTGATGAATATCGAACAGCACCAACCAAAAACAACAAATGATAAGTAAAGCATTAATTCCAAGAATTTGAGTGGCTAAATGGAACCAAGATAAGATAGCATGTTGGATCTTTGATGTGAATTTTCCTACGCCACTTGTTAATATCCAAGGCCACTTGCTTATCTATTTTTCCAATGCACGTCTTTTTTGTTTCACTTGCATCCACGTTTTTAGGCATGTACCCCTATTTTTCATTTCTTTTCCCACGTTGATATTCTTGCTCTTTCTAACTGGTGTAATCACATTTTACATATTAAATGCTCAAACCACCTAAATCGATTCTCTCTCTTGTTATCTTCAGTTGAAGCCAGTCCAATTTGTGCACAAATCTCTTCATTAATGATCTTATATTTCCTAGTTTTCCACACTTCCGTATCCACATATGCTTGATCAATACTCAGTTCCATTTGAGTAGAGCTAAGAAGCAATGTATTATATAAAAATATGTACTTTCCAAAGGGTCAATTTGAATCTTCTTCAACCTTTTTTAATGACTTTTACTGGTTCCTGTTAATGAATTGTAAGAGTTGCAACATATCGCAAAAGAACTTGATTTTCTATATTTTGACATAGGTCTTTTGGTAATTTTAATCCAGTGAAACAGCCTGTATCATGTAGTATGTATGCATGTGAGCCTAAAGCAGTAATAAATTTATAAATCAATGACATGAATCAGATACTATTTGAAGGAATAAAAAAAAGAAGAGAATATTCATTTCAAATCAGCCCTATCAGAATAAGATTCAGTGAGTCGAGATCAATATTATTATTATTATTATTATTATTATTATTATTATTATTATATGAAAATGTTGTACACAGAATGCTAGTAGTATTTGTTTTTGATTTGTTTGGCAAACGGTGATATGAGGCCTATATAAGGAAGCAAACATACAAGCATGTATATATGTATATAGTTATAGATATAGAGAAGAGAGGGGAGGGAAATAATACCTGCAACTGCAAGAGCGACAGAGAGAGAGAGAGAGAGAGAGCAACGACACAGGCAGATGATTGCAAGTTGCAACAACAACAACAATGAACAGATCGGAATTTAATTAAATAATTCTTCTTCTTCTTCCTTCTCTCCTCTCCTCTCCTCTCCTCTCCTCTCCTCAATTGATTCAGATTGGAAATTACTCCATATCCCGGGTTGACTAATTTTTGGGACATACTACTGGTATACCACCGATTTGGAAAAATATGGAACCGGTTCACTTCCGCATTTCCATATCCAGAAACCAGACCCATTCCCTCCCTTTGTTAGGAATATTTACTTTTTTGGGGCGTATGGGCTTCAAAATGATGCAATAGCTGTATTAATTTTTAATTTTTTCATTATGAGTTATTAGTATTTAATTCGTCATTATTAATGGTAAAAAATAAAAAATTCATAGTTTGCTATTGACAATGGCGAAATTATATTATTATTTTTTAATTATTATTCGTAATTTTTAATGGCGAAAAGTATAATTTTATTTTGATAATTTGTCATTGCTAATGGCAAATAATAATAATTATTTTTATACACTTCGCCATTAGCAATGGCGAACAATAATTATTTTTTTTAACACTTCGCTATTTGCAATGGCAAACAACCAATATCTTAAAAAAAACTCTAGCCCCTCCATCTCTTGCTCTCTGTCTCTCATCTCACTCTCTCCGTCTCTCACTCTCTCCATGTCTCTCTGTATCTCATCTCACTCTCTCCGTCTCTCACTTTCTCTGTCTCTCATCTCTGCTTTCGTAAGCTGCTCTCATCTTCTCGGCTCGGATTTCTCTTCGTCACTCTAGTATGAGATTTCTCTCTCTATATATATATGTTATATATATATATATATATAATTGTAATAACTTAATTATTTTGTATAATTATATAAAATATTAATATGTGCTAGGTTTTGTATGAATTAA
>MKEJ01069074.1:0-15422 GCA_001753735.1 Embelia ribes | reverse complement strand
TAGGCCCCGGGAGACCTTTGCGCCTAGAGTGCGCCTTGCGCCTTTAATAACTATGCTTATTATATTAATACATGTGATTAATTGAGACCTTGGCCTGTAAGTTTTTATCTATGCTTCACTTTTTTATTTTGATATATATATATAGGTATATATATATGGTTTCTTATAACTTTCGTAAGAAGGCATTTCGTATCAGGATTCAGGAATTTGCTATCATATAATGCAAGTGGGATCATGCTATTTATTCTTCTCCAGTTGTTTCTTGGACAATATTTTAGTTAAAACTTTAACTATTAGGTCTACTTGATGAAAAAGAACCTTCTACATCCTTTACCGAACTCTTGCCCATTTTTGTTTTCACTAAATCTATAGTCTTTAACTATGTTACCTAGAGCGCGGATCGTTTTGGAACGTGGAATGAAAACGAAAACGTGGTACGCTTTATATTGTAAAACTCGATACGGTAAGGGTAACCTTCTATAGGTTATCTTAGCACATATGAGACCACTATATTTAGTTTCGTACTAGTCAATGTCTAATTGAACCTTGCTTAAACTTCTGTAATTGTTTTGAAATATGGAATATAATACTTTCAAAATTGAAACATTAGAAATTATATCAATATTTTATTTGTCTATATTAGATTTTTCTTCAGAAACAAATTTTAAAAGTGCAATTATCTTGGATTGCCTTGGTTCGCTAAATTGGGTGATTTAATATGAAGGTGTATCACATTTTGGAATGTGTACCAATTCGCAGTTCGTTAGGATATTAGTGATTTCTGGTAACATAGGTCTTTAATATGTCAATTCGAAGACTACTTTTAGGAGTTGGAAATGATTATGAGGGTGGTTAGTATTATTAGTTCTTATATCTTCGTTATTTTATATGCATTATTAAGCTTCTTTTATCTTTATGTCGTTTATTATTGATATCGGGGACTATTTTGTAATTTAACTATTGGTATAAATATTAAGTTGTCAACCCCAAGGGATCAGCCTAGTGGTCGAATGACCGGTACTTATGATTTCAGGCATGAGGTGGGGAGTTCGATTCACATGTGCTGCACTTGGAGCCACACCCCTTAACTTGCTAGGCTGAACCCTAATCCGTGTTGGGAATTATCGTGGGTGCGAGGCATTGGACCCTGTGGACTAATCGGACGGCGCAAGCCGACGGAAACCACAGATTTAAAAAAAAAAAAAATAAAAATAAATGTTAAGTTGTCGATGTAGGAGTTTCCTAACGTATTACATAATTATTTTCTAACTTCAATCTCCCTGTATCTGACTAGGACGTATGGTATAAACTCTCTGTCTTCCTTCTTTAATATATTATATAGTCCCAAAATGCCACCCTTATTATGTTTGCATCTTGTGTACTTGTGCTAAGCTTCTTGTTAAGATTTGGTGCTCAATAGCAATACTACTCCGATGTTTGGTCGAGAATGTAGTTAATTGGATGAAGGAGGCCTCAGCTCACCTGTTATCTTACATTTTCACTTTTTTTTAACAGGTATTGTACTGGTGGAATTAGATGTGAGATGGCTTCAGCTTATATTAGGTCCAAAGGTGATGGCTTTGAGAATGTCTTTCAGGTTAGCTCCTGTGTGGAAATAACCTTTGTCATGCTGTATGGTGTTTTACAATGGGAAAGATGCCTCCAACACTTCAACTTCGTTGTATGGTGGGATACAAATTATGTGCCACAAAAACAGAATCTAACATTAAAACTTTTGGGCTCTGGGCCACAAAAACAGAATCTAGCCTATGCAATTACTAGGCTCCAAATTTTTTAATGTTAGATTCTGTTTTTGTGGCCCAGAACACTTAGCCTCACTTTTATACCCCTTTTAGGGTGTTAAGAGTCTGTTTCCCTGGGCCATTAGGGTTAGATTCTTCTATTTATTAATTATAGTTGTCATTTGGAGATTTAGGAAGAGAGTACACGGGGGAGTTAATCCTAAAGCTAATTCTAGTCGCGTGGGCTAGAGAATGAGGTTGTTCGTGTACCATGGGCATGATGACGAGACATTGATCCTTTAAATAATTTTGATTCACCTATTTTGGCATTGATCCTAATTCAGGATTGATGTTCCATCATAGTCGGAATAATTGTAAACCTTTTAACAAGTTTGAGCAGTATATCTGTATATGTAATAGATATTGTAAAGGATTTAAATTTCCAGCCAATTTGAGTGACTTCAGGCATGAAATGATTTATCTTATCATTCCAAAACGTAAGGGTTCATACAAGATAAGAAGTTCTATTAACATATGCTTATTTTCGGCTACTATCCAACATGGAACAATTCTAGTGATTATCTATCATTTCGTGGCTATAGCGAATATATATTCATCTTTCTACATTAGTTTGAATCAAACTTGGAATGCACAAAAGCTCTGATTTTGAATCCATGATTTCCGTTTACGAGATTATTCGTTTAATTTGGATGTTACAACGCTAGAGAAATTACTGAGGATGGAAAGGAGTTGTTATTTGATCACGGTGCCCCATACTTCACAGCCACGAACGCAGACGTGTTGACCCTTGTACGCGATTGGGAAGCGAGAGGTGTTGTTGCAGAGTGGAAAGAGACTTTTGGAACTTTCAATTTTGTCTCCAAACAATTTGATCACAATGAGAAGGTCTATCAAATTATTTACAAACCCCATTGCATCTTCCTCTTTCATTAAGCTGTAACGTGTTCTGAATTTCAGTCCAATACAGGAAGGTTTGAGCAAGAAATTTGTTGGTGTCCCAGGAATGAATTCCATATGCAAAGCATTATGCCAGGAGCCAGGTAATGTTTGCCCCGAGTTGGTTTCTATGGCGTATATTATAACATCGGCATGTATAATTGTCTCATTTTGCCATGTCAACCTTCGTTAGGAATTGAAAGCATGTTTGGAATTGGTGTTGGGAGACTGGAGTGGTTGAACAATGAAGGTTCGTGGATGTTGACTGGAGTGGATGGACAATTTCTCGGTCATTTCAATGGCGTGGTTGCATCGGACAAGAATATAGTTTCCCCTAAGTTCACAAATGTCACAGGAAGACCACCTCCTCTTGGTATGATCCTTTTCTTTCATTTCCCTTTCTCATTTAAAATTACTATGTAATTGCATAACCTTGTTTCCAGTCCCTCTATTTCACAAGTGAGTTTATTTATAATTTCACCAAGAAGGAATGGATTCTGTGATAGCTTATTTTCTTGGTGGGCATACATTATTCCTTTCGATAGGTTTACCTACCTAGAATTTGCTTTTGAACTTGCGGGATGGAAGACCCTGATGAAACCATAAAGATGAATATGTTTACTCATGGAAATCATGGCAAATATATATGGTCCTTTTAATGCCCAGGTTATGCGGTTGCCAGCCTCCATACTTGCCCATGAAATATAGGCCTTAAAGTTCCTTCGAAATAATTGAAACAGTACATAACGAGCAGAGAAATGGGTTGTTTTAACTAACTGAAAAGCTTGAACTATGTAGTTGTTCTATTTAAAGATGCCATGATAAAGTCGATAAACCTTCCTGAGAGGAGCTTGAAGCAATCGGCATTTTTTCCCGAGTAGTTGGGAAGCCATATCAAATTTTCCTTCAACCACAGAATGGTTTTTTTTTTTTGCTCTTCTTTCCCTCAGCTCCATCCCCCTTAATTGATTTTGCACTCATTTTCCGAATTATTGCACTGTCGACTATTTACTCTGTCGCTGCTGTATGATGCAGATTTAAGTTTGGTTCCAGAGGTGGCCTTGAAGGTGAAAGAAATCCCTGTTAGATCATGCTTTGCCCTCATGCTGGCATTTGAAGATCCTTTGCCCTTGGTGAGATCTCTATTATATGAACCATCTCTATAGCTCTTTTCTAAGATCAAAGAAACGCATTTAATGAACATGAAATACTTAATCGCTTTTATCCAATTTCTTCCCCTCCATTTCTCTTTTGCTCCCATTTCTACTTTCATTAATGGCCTAAACTGATGCAGTTTGATATGCAATTAACAAAAACATTTGTCCATAGTATCCGACTCTAGAAACAAACCTTGATCATGGGATTGAATTTTGTTCATTTGTGTACATATGTATGTTTGTATGCATTTATATTGTGAGTTTGTGACTAACTTTCATGATCAGGTACCACTCAAAGGTTTCTCTTTCGAGAATTCCGAAGTTTTAAGCTGGGCATTTTGCAACAGCAGCAAGCCAAAGCGTTCTACCGCAAGGTATCTGCTGAAAGTATTCCCAACTGAATGATGAAAAAGCAGCACTTTATGAGTACCCTTTTACTCTTTGTTGATTTCACGCCTCTCTTTGTTCTTCAGTGAACAGTGGGTGCTGCATTCGACTGATCAATATGCTCAAACCGTAATTGCTCAGACAGGACTCCAAAAGCTTTCAAATGCAGCGTTGAGTAAGGTGGCTGATGAATTATTTCAAGAGGTCCAGAATACTGGTCTTAATATTCCTCGGGCAATCTTCATGAAAGCTCATAGGTGGTTAGTATCAGAAGACTTTGATTCTTATCCTTTTTACCAGATGATGTTACTACTTGCTATTTGCATTCGACTTGGATATGAACCTCACGACTGCCTATAGTCCACATGATGTCTCTCGAATTTGATTTCAAAACCCGTAGTTTCTTTATGTGTGCTTATCTTGCTTATGATACATGAATGATTTTGTGGGACTTGAAACCAAAAGAAACGCAATGACAAATGAAGATATGCGTACAACTTAAAAAAGTTGAGAGAAAGGGTAGCACTGAATTATTTAATTGACAAGGATAGCTGCTACACCTTTTGCTCCAACCTCTTGGTAAAAGTTTTTATCCAAATAACTTCAAAGTTCCATCTTTTAAAATACTGTACAATTCTCATCATTTATTATATTTATTCGGAAACTAATCTCCTCATGTAGAGTAGGTTTTTGGGCAAACCACATAAACCCTGTGATCATACCGTATGTTACCATTTTACTTATTGTGGGTTTATTAGATTATTGATAAGTTGATTAATTGTTCTTCCACAGGGGAAGTGCTTTCCCAGCTGCAAGCATAGCAAAAGAGGATAAATGTTTGTGGGACGAGAGCAAGGGGCTGGCCATATGTGGAGATTTCTGCGTTAGTCCAAGCGTTGAAGGGGCAATACTCAGTGGTTTAGCCGCAGCCTCAAAGTTCATTAATATCCTTAGTTGCTCGTTGTGACCAAAAATTCATAAATCATTCAATGATCAATTTCCTCCCAATAATGCTTCGATATTGGCTTTTTAGCTTTGAGTGCATAACTTTTCTTGGCCATTTCAGATATTTTCTATGTAAAACACTAGGAAGAAAACATGGTTGCAAAATAAGCGGGTAATGTTACAATTGTAATCTAATTTGTGAATTTCTTTTCGTCTTTGGGTTTTCCCTTAGTGAGGTGTAAATAATGGCTGACCGAGCAAATTTATTTATCCGCTTTGTGATTTCCATATTGAGCAATGCTATATTCATCAGCTTAGTATTTGATTTATGGGCAAGTTGAATCAATTTTTAGAAACATAAGAAACTAGGTTAACTCTACGTCCGAAAATTTAAGAATTATCCCTTGTTTACTATCGGACGTTCTCATTATAGTTATTAACTTCGGGAATGAACACACTTGAAATTTTTGAACCTGCAAAAGAGTTGTGCCACTGTTTGGTTTTCTACTTTTATGTTATATTGGGGATGAGAAAAATCAAAGAAATTTGGTTCTGAAATTTCTAATCTCAAAACTGAGGGTGGTGATCACACTCACCCCACCCATGTCCCTCCACGTGTCCTTCCGCAACCCCAAAAAACAAGTGTAACTTATAAAAAGCACGCACTTCTGATAGATAATGTAGCACTTTCATATCCAGACACAGCCATAGAGACAGCGCCACGTGTAAGCTGCAATCACCTCTGCTTGGTTTTGTTTATCCTTATTATCAAGGAGAAATAGGCAACCCACAAGCAAAGAGAGCACCAGAGAGAGAGAGAGAGAGAGAGAGAGAGAGATGGCAACCTCAGTAGTGATGAGCTTGAAGCCTGCTACATTCACAGTTGATAGAGCCACGTCGGCAAGAGGGCTACCCTCTCTGGCAAGAACTTCCTCTTTCAAGGTTCAAGCCAGTGGCAAAAAGATCAAGACCGACACTCCTTATGGTCACTTTCATACTCACTACTAGACTACATGCATTAATATATGAGTAACAAGTAATTCTAGAATTGAATTTTTTAGTGTATTTATTTTTTATATATATAGTTACAGACACACCGTATGAATTTTCTATTTAGTTGTCCTGCTACTTGTACATTTTCTCTTTTTTCAAGCAAGCAAATATTTAACCAAGCCCTAAAATTCATGCTAAATATATATTGATCATTATTGTTTTTCTTCTTCATCTACGAAATTACGTTTCTCAGGAACTGGCGGTGGTATGAACCTGAGGGAAGGAGTCGATGCGTCTGGAAGGAAGGGGAAGGTTAGTGTCTTCATCATATATGGGCGATACTATATATTTGATCTGTATCTTCGGTGACAACTGCTCTTATTAAACTAATCCCACTGTACTTATAAAACAGTACATAATCACTCAAAAAAAAGTGAGACATTTCAATTTTCTAGTTTTGAAGGAAAAGAAAAATAAAATAAAATGTTTTAATGATATTCATATTATCTTTTATGTTAATACACTCAATTGAATACAAAAAGAAGAAAACGGTAGAAACCAGAACAGACCGTAACTATTTCAATTTTTAATAATTTTATAAGTTTGAAGAATCTGAGTATTTGGGTACATTAGGCATATTACGTTCTTAAAAAGAAAAAGAACTGGGGAGAGCGAACAATTGAACATGTTCACGAATTTTTGTGTACAGAAATTTAATTATTTATTACCTATTTATTAGCAGATACTTTCTCTCTACATACATGCCCAAACTGAGACAATAGGGTTAGCTGCGGCGGGTTTCAACCCCAATAGTTTGACAGAAAGAAAAAACTATCCGAGATCCTAATTTTAGTGTAAAAATTATTTGTAAGTTGCGTTAGCCCCTATAACAATTTTCTTTGATATTCGGACTCTCTTAGCAATGTTTTTACAACATTCAGCTCCTCCCCCGTTTCCGATATTTTGCTCCGTCCATGCACATGTGTATCCTAACCCAAGATTTATTTAATAAAAAGTTGATCTTCTAATATGAATGATGGATTTTCAGGGTAAGGGTGTTTACCAATTTGTGGATAAATATGGTGCTAATGTGGATGGATACAGGTATTGTTTATTACCACTCAATTAGTTAGCCTCTTCATAGTTTATTTGCCAAACTGAATATATGAGCTTATTCTACCCAAAAAGATGTAAAGAAGGTACAGTATTATTTTCAATCTGAATATGAAATCATTTATTTCTGGTGATGAATCTGCAGCCCCATCTATGACCGCAACGATTGGTCCCCGAGTGGTGATGT
Organism: Embelia ribes; assembly: GCA_001753735.1. Classification (NCBI taxonomy): domain Eukaryota; kingdom Viridiplantae; phylum Streptophyta; class Magnoliopsida; order Ericales; family Primulaceae; genus Embelia; species Embelia ribes. Next base: position 7,941 of record MKEJ01069074.1, on the reverse strand, counting down.
CTACGTTGGAGGTAAGATATTTTTGCGTATTGTGATTGTGTTGTTCTTGGATCGGATCTAGTTTGGTTGTATTTTCTATGCAAATATGATATATTTTTTTTCTCATTGCTTGATACATTCAATTTAATGCTTATAGATTATCCAGACCAAAATAGCAAATTAGCACAGCTGAAAAGTTGTGCAGCCATATATTGTCCAACTTTAAAGTAAAAAAACGTACTTGCTTAAATGCGAACGTTTTGTAATTTGAGTGACTTTGTCTTACAACGTGTTGGTTTTGCGGATTGTAAAACCGTATGCAAATGAGTATGTAAATCCTGTGGCAACATAGCTTTATTCCTATTAAGTAAATGTTGTGTTTTCTTTAGGCTTTCTTGTGATATAAACATTATTCCATTCTCATATGTAAGTAATGGTGGATATGCAGGTACTACCGGATTAGCAATATGGGCTGTGACCTTGTTGGGGATCCTTGCTGGGGGTGCACTCCTTGTTTACAACACTAGTGCTCTCTCACAGTAGTTGCTTTCATCTATTATTGTTATTATACCCTATTTTGCTGTCATAGAATGTACCAATTAACTATGTAAAATTATTAAACACCGTACCTTTTTCTGTAAACTATGTTACTTTGGTATTCGGTCTCTGGTCTTGCCTTATTTGTAGGTTGATGCAGATAAATTTGATGGCCTATTATCTTTTGGTGATGCAAATGAGCCGAGCTGGCTTTGGGTTGTTCAAGGCCAGCCAAGCCTTATGGCGAGCTCTAGAAGCGAAGCTCAGGCTCGACTTGCTTCATATCTGCAACGCTTAACCACAAGCCCGGCTCATCTGGCTAAAGTACAGTCAAATTTAAGGCTCCGCCAGCATAGCCAACTCTTTAGGGTGGTCGTTCACTGGTCGTTAATTGTGGAATCGAGTCATCAAATAATTTAAAAGTCCAGGGTAATGGAAACCTATCATAAACTTAAAATTTAATAACTACTAGTAAAGGCATCAAGCACGAAATTTGTAATTTATTCCAACTCATCTAATTCAAAATATTTATGTTACATTATTTAAAAACTAATCACAAGAGCTAAGCCCTCAGTTCATAACAGGAACAGGAATTGTGCTGGCTCAGCTCATCGAAGTAACAAGTTCTATTTTATTATGTAGACTCAGTTCGTTTATAAATGAACTAGTGGCCTAGCCTAAGCTGGTCCTGCGTTTGCATCCCTATCTTTTGGGTAAAGAAGACATCTCGATTGTCTTATTATGCTACAATTTGAAAGATTTTCGGAAGAAATTCATATTCTATCAAGTATAGAGATTAGATTTATGATTTGTTCGGTTGCATTTTTCAAGCAAATAAGCCAATTTATTTTTGCCTAAGAAAAAACAGTATACATCCAACTTAAAATTTCTAGCTTATTTAGGCCAAAACAACAAATAAGATCAGTTTAAAAGCCAAACAACAAATAAGGTCAGCTTAAAAGCTAAATAGTCAAATGTTATCCAACTTTAAAGCAAAAAAAAATGATAAACTGGAGCTTATAAGCTGTAACCAAACAACCCTTGTCCAGTAGTAAAGAGAACATTTGATCAAGTGAAGCATATGAAAGATGATAAACCGAAGGCCAAGCCAATGGATAATTAACTTACAAAAGTAGCTAATGTTACAGACAGGCAGGTATCCCTCCCTACTTTCTCTCAGCTCGACTGTTACTAGCACAAAGAAATGCTGACGTTACCCGAATATGGGCCCGTGTAACTCTAAGGACACATTGGAACTTCTCCCTTTCGGAATCGATGATCGAGTGCAACAAACTACATTAGACATGTTACTTGAGGGATTTTGTGTATATCTACAGCACATCGTCAAAAACATCATCTTGATGTTGCAGTGCCAAATTTTTCGACTGAGCTGAGCCTACCAGGCCGATTCCCTCTGCCATCATTGACCGAACGATCTGCAAATAAAGAAGATATACAAGGTCTCAACACTTATAATGTACTCTATCAAGTATTATGTGATACATATAGCAAGAACACTGAAGGAATGAGGAACTGAAGCGGAATGGGCATCAGTGATATAAAGTAAAATACAGGCTTTTGGTTTGAAATCGTGATGAACGACCACATTTCCCATCAAAATACGACCAGCGTACGCTATATATTCTTATAGATATGCAGTTAATATAGAGCCATGGCATGAGGATCCAAACCTTCTCTATCTCACCGGAAACAAGTGGATTATCTCTCAAGTATTGTAATGCTCTGTCTCTTCCTTGTCCCAACCTTAAACATAGAACACAAAAGTGTGAGAAGCCACAAGTCCAATTGTGAATACAAAGATATGAAATCATTAACCTCTAAACCTGCAGACTAAATGCCTAAAAATATATTTTAATAGAGAGAGAGATTGTGGGGGGTTCATGGTAGAGGTGACAAGGGCACGGTAATCAACTCCCATTAATATCCTAGATGAGCTCAAATATTTCATCAAAGATAGAAACATCCAAATATCAAATATAAAGGTAGGTTGCATAGCATAATTAGGTGTTATGACTTAAAAAGTACAAATTCCTAAAGACAGGAAAATCAGGTGCTTTCACTCTTAAGCAAGCTGATAGTCCAAAATACAAACCTGTTATCGCCGTAACTATACCAAGAACCTTTCTTTAACACTACATCCATCATTTCTGCACAATCCAAAATGCAACCCTGCATACGTAACAAGTACCAGACTAGGAAATCACACAATTTGGATAATAGCAGGAAGATAAAAGCCAGTGGTGAAGAGTATGATGCAAACCAGTTGACTGACACCCTCGCCAAAAGTAATTTCAAACTCCGCTTGCTTGTATGGCCTTGACACCTAAAGGGAATGAGCTAGTCATTGGAGGAATAATTATTAAAAAAGAAGTGTACCAAGTTGAAACCACATATGAAATTATTTCGTTATGATTTCTTTCTCATAGCTATCCTACACACTCCAGGTCAATAAATTCACCAACCTTACTCTTTTGAACTCTCACACGAACCTTGAGGCCAACATCTTCATCCCCTTTAGCCTACAACAACCAGGTATGATAGGGTTTATATGCTTTAGATCCAACAAATATGAGTAATTGGTTCAGGTAATTTTGTCCTTACAGACTTTATCTTCCCTGTGGGGCGAATTTCAAGGCGGAGTGAGGCAAAGAACTTCAGAGCGATTCCTCCACTGGTGACTTCAGGATTTCCATAATACACACCAATCTAAACACAATACCACAATATCAACATATTAACATCAGTAGCCTCCCAAAAAAAAAAGTATAGGAGAACCAAAATAAAAATGTAAATATCATGCTGGGTAATATGAAGAGATCCCAATCAAAAATATTATTTTGTAAAAGATATTACATCTTTTATAGAGACCAACAGAAAGCACATTACTGATACTTAACCAAAGTACCTTGTGTCTTATTTGATTCAGAAAAATAAGAGTGCACCCAGCTTTTGAGGCATTTCCAGACATTTTACGCAGAGCCTGGCTCATAAGACGTGCTTGCAATCCCATCTGCTGCATCCCAATTTCACCCTTCATACAACAAATAGACCCAAAGACTAGTCAGGCATTAGCAGTTAAAAGCAGTGAGAATGTGTGCAGCTAGATAAATAAGAAGTAACTCACTTCAATTTCCGCTCGTGGAGTAAGGGCTGAGACAGAATCAACACAGATGAGATCAACTGCTCCAGATCTGCACATTCGATCTGCAACTGGGGGACAAAGGCCTTGATTAACCCTTATGCATCAAGTAATCTATCGAGAATGCATGGCTTTGTTGTTATTTTAGTAATCAAGATCATTTCCAAAACTGAATCAAACAAAAAAAGAAATTATTACTTTCCAACCCCATCTCGCCATGATCAGGCTGGCACACAATCAGATTTTCAACATCTACTCCCAATGCCTTGGAATATGCAGGATCAAAAGCATGCTCAGCATCGACGAGCAGTTATGAAATCAAAATTGGGAATGTCTGAAGCAAATCTCAAGGAGGAGTGTTAATTTAGTGAGAATTTGCTTTGTTAAGTTTTATTTTCATTCATTCGAATAAGCTGAGTATGCTTTGAATTAGTCAACAAGCATATCTCAAAGTTGTTAAAGTTGTTAGTCAGTTGCTACTTTGAAGCTATTCAGTTAGCTGTTTTTTAGGAAGTTGTTGCTGAAGTTGTTTCAGCTTTTTCGCTTATCTCTTAGCCTATAAAAGGCCCTCTAGTTGATTAATGTGTTCATCCATTTTTTCTCCACTTCATTCTGCCTACCCGTAAGCATTTACTTTCAAATTATAAGTACAGAACATCTCTAAGTGGTGTTCTGTACTCAAAAGCATCTTCGTATCAACACAAGGATAAACACTCATATGTGGAGCCTCCTTATTGACGAAAATAAACTACAAATATCAAGTACCTGTACTTCCGCTATTGCATGGAGAGCTAATGTGGTCTTTCCACTACTTTCTGGCCCATAGATCTTTCAACAAAAAAATAAACATAATAAATTACCACAAATATACTAAAGTTAGTAACAATGAGCACAGAAATAACACTTGACACAGATCAATATGACTAAATCTCAGTATAAAGACGAAATAAATTTTACGGCATAACATAAAGCTTGGAGGATTTATGATAATTAATAAATCCACAATTATTTCCAATCTTGTAAGCACTATAATTTTCAATACGATCAAGGAAAATATCCACCAAATCTCCATACCAGTTAGCATCGAGAGAATTAAATACATGTAAAGGACTTGTCAAAAGTAATACATATTGGGCTTATAAGCAGATAAATATGATTGAATGTCAGCTTTTATGTGTCATAAGAAAATAAAGCTACCGAGAGATCATCAATAATCTCATAACCAACAATTTTCCATCGACTTTCTGTACAGAATCATAAAACTGAATCCAAACTGAATCAATATACGAAAAGCCATTTATAGGAAAACATGAAAGTACCTCCACAATCCTCCCTTTGGGAAGACCACCTCCTAGCGCAAAATCTAATGTCAGACACCCACTGGGAAAAGTTTCTCTGTCAATATACGTAATAACCAATCAGTTTAAAGCCAAATACATTTTCCTCGAAGGGACATGGGTATAAGGGAAATCTTTTAATTAACAACACAGCACACAAAAATGAATGTCTTAAAAGTTATTCTGCACGAATGGCCTAAAGCACATACACCAGAGCTCCACCGGCGCTGCCGAGTCTTGTAACACTGCCTTTTCCGAAAGAGTTATTTATATCACTCATTGCTGCTTCCAATGCTTTTTGCTGGCACAAAGAGCTTCAATTTAGTTTTCAAACTATTGACTAACTAACGAGTTACCAATTATGAACGCGAGCACATATTGAGATGAATTGGAGCAATCCAAAAAATCTTTCTATTCTTTCATTTCATTTCTGATTTGAGAAAGCGAGTACCAGAAATGTGCCACAACAGTCTTTCCTTTCCTGAAATTGATTTGTCGGATGAGGAACAATTGCTACAGTGAATTTATTAACCACGAAATCAACAGATATCCCTTTATCTAGAATTATTATTATGGGGAAAAAGCAAAATTTTAAATTTTTAGAAAGAGTGTTCTGAGAAAGACTGGCAGGAACGCTTTTAGGGCCCTCACGCCAGTGCTCCTAGATCCCGTGCTAAAATTTAGGACTAAATTTAAGAAATTCCCACAAGTGTATTCTATACCATCCAATCCTTTGAAAAATGAAAAATTATAGTAACAACCAAAATATTTATCCGATTTCCTTACTTGCTAACAGAACAATGAGAATATTTGAATGTAATTGGTTTTTAGATGTATTGTATTAATAACTGGATCTAAGATTTTCTTTGCCACGTCAATGGGTAAGTAAATCGGTTAAAAATTTTGGGTGGGTGTAGCATTGCCCTTTAAAAATAGTGGATTTGCTGCTGCTCCTTATATTTTTATGTTTAGGGGATCAATTAGCATTAACACCAAAATCCCCGTTTTCTTTCACATTATGAGAAAGGGAAAGCAGAAATATTCCCAATCCACTCTTTCTATTCTAGGAAAACTTTCTACCAATTGCTAGAGTGATTATTTACACTTTTTCGATTAAATTTTTTTTTTCCTGCCAAAAATAAATAAATAAATAAACCACCAACAAAGAGAAATATTTTGTTTTTAAATTTTTTTTTTTATTTATAAACTATTAACAAAATAATCGTACTGAAAGTGTGTTGAGAAAGAATGAATATTGTCACGTTCTATGAATCTCAGCCTCTAAATTACAGTTTGAGGGAGTTCATTCGAAGCAAAAAAAGAAAAGGGAATTTAACTAAGACAAAATTAACAACACAGAAATTAAAATTAAAAGCACGAAATATTGCTAGTTCATTATGCCATATGTATATATGTGTATAAGTGTAAGTAAAGATTACCCGGTCGATAGAACGGGGGTCAAAATCGGCGGAGAGAGCACCGTTAACTTTGCCGTCCAGCTCAGCCCTAACCCTAGCTTGTTTGGGCGCGAAAATAGGTCTCGAACGGCGGGAATAATTAGTGGGATAGAGTTGGAATTGAAGTGAAAAAGAATGAGAGATAAGAACCGGCGGAGGGATTAATTTGGGGGATGCGAATTGGGGCTTTGCGGCGAAAGCCATTCTTACTTCCTGCAGCGAGAGAGAGAGAGAGAGAGAGATGCAACAGCTGTTGAAGACGGAGACACTGTTACACTGCCGTACGCTTTTGGGGTGAATCACACGAATGGTCTCTGTTGTTTGTACTCGAATTCTATTTGGTTCATATAAATTCAACTGAAGCACTGGTAGTCTTAAATTTAAGAAAGGTAACAGATTTGATCCATGTTTTTAAGGTAAGTGTATTTTTTGTCCCTTTCGTATTTTTTTCTAATACTAAGAACCTTATTATGCTCAAATTAAATAATATAGCACTAATTAAAAAAAAAAAAAAATTAATGTCAGAAGGTACAATAGCAAAGGAAGCTAAGTTGTAGCAGAGACATTGTGATGCGCTCCGCACAGGCCGAGCTTCAGCATACATTGGACAATTTACGGTGACCTGCATGAATGGTCCCTCTTAACAATTTGGAAATTGTTATTAATTTAATATTAATATTTGAATTATTATTATTATTATTATTATTATTATTATTATTATTTTCTTGATTTATAAATCACAATATTGTTCGGTTGGTGGCTGTCGTTCGAACAATTGGTATACTATTCGAACGGCTACCCCATGACATACCAAAATATTGATACTTCGGTGCTTGGGTGTCGAAGTCATACAAATAGGAGTATATATATAGAGGGGGGGACCCAGAGGTAATCAGGAGTTAGAGGAGGCGTTGCGGCAGTACTTATTTTATGTGCACCAATTCAACTTATATCGAGCTTTAAGCATATTGTTGCATGATGCTATTATATTACTATTTTTAGACAGTTGTAGTAGATTTTCTTTTTGTATTACAAACAAGGTATTCGGTTTTACTGTATTATATCATATATGCTGATATGCGGTGTGTATGTGTTATAGCATCTTTACTACGGAATTGGTTTATCTATATAGTTATAGACTGTTTATGTTATATATATATGTGTAGAAATGTCCGATTTTTTCAATTCATATATATATAGTTGGCAGGTTTTATTGGTGAGTGGATGTCGTTTCCATAGTTTTTTGTATTATTATCCATACATTGGGTTGTGGTAATTGGTAATTTAACATCGTCGGATCAGCTAGGGATACGCAGGGCCGGCCCGGGGATAGGGGTTATCCAAAGTGAATCACAATTTGGTTGCCCCTTTATAAAAAAAGAAAAAAAATCAAATGCACAATCTTTCGATATTTATTCTTAGACACATGACGAATTAAATTTTTTTTAAACACCATCGTCCTTAAAATCAT
>MKEJ01069071.1:0-10842 GCA_001753735.1 Embelia ribes | reverse complement strand
TCAAAGGATTAAATTTCTTATAATAGAAATTTTCAGAGGATTGTACTTCATCAAAAATACAATTAAACTGTTTCTTCGATTTTTCTGTCTTATTTATTTAGACCAGGGATTTTGTGAGGTTACACTATTACAAAACTATAATTATTTTAATTGATAATTTTGAACAAAAAAAGGGTAAAAATGTATTTAACAAACTATACATGTCATCACTTATTCAATATCTCGTATTATATCCCAATTTTAAAATTATGCTCGAGATAATTATGACAATAATATCTATAATTTCAATAGTAATTCTTTTTTGTTCCATAATTTCACTTATAACAGTAATTGTTCTATATGATTGAAATTTTGACAAATTTGGTCCTAAAGTTTAAGAAAAATTGTATATTTAGTATCGTTTATAATTTTTCTCAGATTTTGAATCATACAATACTCAAAATAAGAGAAAATATTAGCATTAAACATCATAAAAATATTAAATTACACCAAAATAAATAACATATTAGTAATTTTATATATTTTCATCATTTTCAAATTACTTTGATACTTAAATACTCTTCAAATTCTTACACCTACATTACTTATACCTTTAAGTGTAACTAAGTAACAATTATCAGATATTACGTCAATTTTTATCCATCTGAGCACTCCTTATATTCTTTTAGAATTATTTGTATAAGTTTTTAAACAAATTTAAGATATTGAAATGGACTTGTGATTAAAAAAAATATAATTACGAGATATTATTATCTATAGACACGTTAAATTTATTTTGACACGGTTAAAATATTACCAACATTCTTTCTATAGAGCTATGATTCACATATATTTCATCTTATTTATTTTGGTCCTATTTTGTGGTGTTTTTTATGAATATTGAAACTAATTATTTGTTACTATTCAAGATTGACTTTACACTTTAATCAAATTAAATCACCTATGTCATGAACAATGAGTTAAACAAAATTACTACGAAAAATTAATCAAGTGAGATTAACTATCAATTTAATTTTAAATAATAATAATAAACAAAATTACTAATTTAGATTAATTTTGATAAATTAACAATAAACTTCTTATTTTTCAAATATTTTTATCAATTAGTACTTACTTTAGCCTGAACTCGAGAGCAACATCTGTACATAATATATTTATTTCGTACTAACAAAAGTTGCAAATAAACCTAACAAAAGAAGTCGTATTTTATTAATCTGAATTAAAATTTTTTTAATTACAAATTTTATATCAATTGTCGAATAATCATAGTTAAATATTTTATTTTAATTAGCTTGTTTGATTATTTTCATAAAATTCACACGTAAGACATGCGTACATCTGCTAGTATATTTAAAAGCTCCAACAAAAGGAACCCTTAGCTTGCCTTTTCTATCACCAAAATCCAAAGCGGGGCTATGGATGAGGCTATCCGTCCATAAATAATAAATTAGTTTGACCTGTCATATAATTTTATACGTAATAAAAAAATAAATTATTCAAAACAGAAAACGTCGAATTATTCTTGATTGTGGCCCATTGTGTATAAATTTGTTGGTAATCGTTTTAAATTCGAAGTTTTCGTATTATGATCTTTAATCTAATGTTTGTTTGTCGCTTTGTAACGACTACGAAATGGGATGATCTTTAGCTCCCCTATCCCAAACTAAGATTATTCCACTCCTAAATACATACGCAATTATTTTCCCTAAAAAAAAAATAAAGTAACCTTAAATAATAATCTAGTGATTAACCTAAATTTAAGTCCCCTTCCTAAACATTTGAATTTAATTTCGTGAGTGTTTCCCCAATCGACTAGTTTAGTATCCCAAATTGATGGTGCCTAATCAAATCACAATAACGTATTTTTCCAAAAAAACAAAATTAATGGATTATTGAGTAATTTGTTTGGTTATAAATTTTAAGGTAAGCAACAAAATTTAGGCATTGAGTATAAATAGTCTGCAATCAAGGATAAATTTGGTGAAATTATGAAAAATAAAATGGAAGAGAACTAAATCCATATATTTTAGGCTTAAACTGGGCGGACCTACAAGTTTGGTAAGGAACTACAGTCATTTTCTTAATTTTTTATATATAATTTAATTGTTAAATTTTTTATATAGCTTTTTTAATTAGTTTTAACCACTTGCGTAAATTCACTCGGCTCATGTGACTAAATTTGACTTGTATAGATCATAAGGTAAAACTGCACTAAAAAAGGCCTAAAATTCGATAACCCAAAAAAGAGGCCTAAAATTCACACCAAAATTTCTTGGATTTTTTTGTAAGAAAATTTATGATAGATACGCACCATATCCGGAGAAGCAAAATTATGTAAAGAAAATAAAAGTCCTACGAAAATTTACCATTACCGAGCATAGAATTACCGCTATATAAATTAATATAGAGCAACTATAGCAATAAATAGTCAAATCTCTAATGACGTCACCTTAAGATAGATAAACAGTAAAAAAATCCGTGACTAGATAAAAAGTACTGATCTCAACAATTGTTAAAAAAACAATAGCGACAATTTTTATAATGATTTAAGTATTCCAAAATAGCAAATTTCAAAAGAACAATCCAAATTGATGTTAATTCTTGAATAGAGGAAGTATTAAATATATTTTAATTTTTTTTATTAAAATACTAGAAATAATGATAATTGCATAAAAAAAATTATCAGGCAATAGTAAAAATTGAAAAAAATAATAATGATTATTGCATTCTAAGTATTCAAAATCATCATATTAAACAAATGATTTTTCCCAAAAAAGCTAACAAAAGGAATTAAAAAATAAATAAATAATGTGCAAATCGGATAAAAACTTGGAACCAAAAATATACACATGGGGCCAAATTTTCATTTTCTTTTTTTTCCAGTATCGCAGTAAATTTTTCTAACCAGACATTATTACATGGACACTAGCATTCTTTGTTGTATTACAAATCGGGCAAATATGAACCGATGACCCACAAACCGCACAAAGACACAAATGCCTGCACGGCAACAGCAACACCCTCGACTCTCCCTCGCCACAATGCCCACACCTTCTATCCCCGCCACGTGTACCCGCATCCTCCTCCACCACATCAGCCCCATTGCTCCCGCAGCACGACTGCACGTCTTCCTCAATTGCTGCCGCCACTTCACCGTGTGTGTTGAGCTCGTGGGCCGCGAGTGCCTGGTCAAGGTTGACCCGGAGCGCATTGGCCGCGGCCTCATTGGTGTGGGCCAGGTCTCTCCAGATCTGGCTCTCTAAGGACAAGGACTTGACCTTCTCCTCTAAAACCCAATTTAATTTCACCATCTTTTCTATTTCTTCATCTTTAGCCTTTAATTTCTTTAATATTCCTTGCTCTAGAGCAGCTATTATTCTCCTACAGTGTCTCTTTTTCTTCTCTTCTATCTCAATTCTCACTTTCTCGGTCTGCATAATCACACAGAAAACTTGTCAAAAATTAATAAATAAATAAATTACTAACAAATTAATAAAATTGCACTACTAGTACCTCTAATTTTTAGCAAGTTTCCTTTTGGCCCCATTTAAATTTCTTCACATTTTATCAAAAGTGTTTTACGAAATTTTATCAAAAGTGTTTTTACGGAATTTCTTCACATTTTATCAAAAGATAGCGTTATTACAGACGAAAAAAATTTTCATCTTAGCAAAATTATTTTTTCAGAACAAATAAATTCTTTTTCACCTCAACAAAATTACTTTTATTCCGTAAGACTCGTAACCGGCCTGTACATAATGTTTAGGTGATTGTTAAAATATCATGTGAACATGAAAACCTTGTTTATAAGAAAAAAATGTACTTTTCAAGATTGCGTGATTTTTCCATATTGGCCAGAACTTATCAATATCACAAATCTTCAAAATTAATGGGATGAGACAACTGAAGCCACAAAAATATAATTTTTTTATTTTATGGAAGCCTATGTAAAAAAAAATTATATTGTAAATTTAAAATTAAAAATACAAATAAAAAATTTTACACAATTAATTTTAGCCCAGAAGAATCATGGAACTAGATTGTAACCCCCTTTAGCAAATTAGTAGTTCCGTCGTTGGCTGAAGTGTTGCAACTAAGTATCGAGCCACCAAATAGAAGGTTGAAAATAGGATGATTCTTGATTTTTTCAAAAGTTTGTGGACTAAATTGTTTCAACTCAAAACATCGAGACCAAATTGAAAACCATTGGAAACTGCTGATTCAAGATACTTACATGCTGAGCGATCAACCGGTCCATCTCGAACTGCTGCTGCTGTAACTGTAACGACACGTCCTGACCCAAAAACGTGAACGAACCGCAACGGTCACCGCTCCCGATCCGTCCGCTGTTACACGCCATCATCATCGGGTTAACCGTCTCCCTCGGCCGCTTCCTCGGGAGGCAGCGAGCAGCGTACGATAACCCGCTCTCCGCCTTCGCAAAAAACGAATCGGCGGCGACCCCGACGTTGCTGTACATAGGCACGAAGCTCTCCGTCGTGGTCCCCGACAGCGGCGGGACTCCGTAACCGCTGTACGGATTCATTGCACCGTCGGTTGTTTGAACGAAGTTCGCATACGGTGATTCTACGGCCATAGGAGCCTCTCCTTCCGTCTCTCTCTCTATATCTATATATATATATATGCGAATAAGAGGCGCAGAGGATGTGAGCAAGGTGAACAAAGGCAAGCGATGTGGGGGGTTTTATTTGAGATTTGGTTTAGAGAGAGAGAGGGAGAGAGAGAAAATTAAAACGTACTTTTCGATGGGACAGTTTATGATTTTATTATTCTAACATATATATATATATATATATAAACGAATCATGGATAAAATTTTACAAATTTTATTAGTTATTGGATCTGAACCGATCTAATGGTTATAATATATTATATTTTTCTATTCATAATCATTAAATCGATTCAAATCTAACTGCAAACAAAATTTGTAAAAAAAAATTTAATAGCCTTCATGCCATGTTCCTATCCCAGTATGTATGTACGTATATATATATATATATATATATATATAATAAATGGTGGTGGAGCCGTGGAGAGTGGGGAGAGAGAGAGAGAGAGAGAGAGATGGGAAGGAAGGAGATTTGTTTGTTTGTTTGATTCGGTTACCAGAAAAGCCCTCGCATTACAGTAACAAACAAAGCATGGAACGGGTCGTCCCGTAAATTGCGCTTGATTTCAGGGGCTAATCCGGGAATACGATAAAATAAAAGAAACTGCCTTTATTTTTATCGTTATTTGAATGAATTGGATTGGATCTATTTACATATTTATTTATTTAAAGATGTGTGTGTAATTGAGTCTTATGTTTGGAAAGTAAAAGACAAGGATTTCATTAATTTTCCATAACTGATGGGCATGGTGTCTGACACGTGGCCACATGCCCACTGGCACCTCCACGTCTGCACACGATCACTCCTTTTTTTTTTTTTTTTTAATTTAGAGAAATCCCTTGAATATATGACTCATCTCTTTTATTCTTTTGTTTCATATTGAGTCTGGTTTTAAAAAAATAGAGATAATAGAAGATAATATAATATTATTTTATCATATTTACAAAGTCGTTTAGTAGTTTTCTTCATCGAAGATAATGTAATAATATAATATTATTTATTATATTTACAAAGTCGTTTTAGTAGTTTTCTTCGTCCCTGTGAATAGTTTTAAAACGTGACTTATTTTGAAACGGAGAGAGTAAAATTATTATTCCTTCCGTTTCAAAATAAGTATAGCTTTGGATAAAAAAAAATTTATTCAAAATAAATGTCACTTTAAAAAATTAAGAATACATTTTTTGCATTATTTTCAATTCTACCCATTTTATTTTAATTAAATATTCTAACTATTCCAAAAAAAACATTTAATGTAGGGTATTAGGTAATTTGTATTAAAATTTTGAATTACGTGGAGCGTTTAAAAATTTAATTAAGATTGGCACGAGTAATATTGGAAAAATACTAATAGATGCATTCTTAACTTTCTAAAATGATAATTAAAGGTATAAACTCTCTAAAATTACAAATATTTTGAAGCAAATTAAATAATAATACAATTTATCTATACTATTATTATATGCGAGGCCAAAAAAAGACAGTTACACAAATGAAGCCTTGTAAAACTTTTAACTTGCCAAAAATAACCTTCTAATCTAATTTGTAAATAGAAAAAAATGAATACAAATATTTGCAATTTCAAAAGGGTATATTTATCAATACTCTAAGTGTCCATTAACTAACGTACTTAGAGATGCTTAGAGAAAAACTTATTGTTTTTGATGGGGTGTATTTCTTTGCTTCGTAAATTTCAATTCTTATTCTAAGATAGTTTTATTTTTATCTAATTTTTAAAATGCAAATTGTAAACGCATCGCATTTGTAAGGCAACTAGTATTGTGTAAATGAGGAAAGGCGTTGCTATTTTTAAATTTAAAAATAATGAATAAGACTTGAATTTGTCCCTAATAGATAGATTAAAACTTGCACTCTTGTTCATAATTTATGCAAAAAATTGGCCCTACTCTATTGCAAAATGATATTTTAGAATCATTTTGACTTGAACAGCACTAACATTAAAATTTAACCCTACTCTATTGCAAATGCATAATGGTGATACCAAATTCTAAGGAAACAAGTTGAAATAAGTTGTGCCCAACCTAGCCCTAGCCCCAAATTTAATGGTATTAATGCTAAGACATTATATGAGGAAGTGGTGCTGCAATTAATTTTGAGACTCAAGTTGCCAAATTCTAGTGTAATTATTAACAATAAAAAAAAAAGTCTGTGAACTAATTACTTTGTCTCAAACATAGTTGCAAAAGTTAGAAATTGAAGCGGAAATAGTAAGATAAAACATAAGCGGGAAACACAGGTCGAAAATATAGGGAAAATGAAAAACGCAAGTGCAATTTGAAATCTTTTTGGATACGGTTATTTAACATGTAGGAAATATATGCAAAATATGTAATTTTTTAATTCGACATTTGGATTTGTAAGTATTATAATACTTGTAAAATTCAATACTTTATATATATAAGATAGTAATAAATTAAAATAATAAAAGTAAAAAAAATATTTAATCCTAGAAGTGTTAAAAAATCAATTATCATAATATTATTATTGATTTTTATTTATTTTCTTAGGAAATGATAGCCAATAAATTTTCAATTGTTTCGTTTGAGTTTATCAATCATTTTCCAGAACATTTTCCAATCATTTCCTTTGAGTTTTATATGTGTATCTCCAATTGTTTCCTAAATATTTTTGGATTATTTCCTACGCGTTTCCTGTTGTTTATGTAATACAATAATCTTGTATTAAATTGGAAATTAATAATAACATAAAATAAATTAAAACAAAAAATTAGAAAACTTACCTGTCAAACTTTTCGTTTTCGTAACGATCTGATTCATAGAGAACGTTGTAGTAAAATCACAAATTCAACGATTTCGGATTTAATCCAGGACGAGACCAGTATACCATAATGTCCCCTTAAATCTTTATTACCCGGCCTCTTTCGGTTTCAGACCATCATGGATAATGAATTCTCAAGGTACAACGACCTTTTCGCAAGTTCAGATGAAACCGACACTCCGAACTCTAATAGGTCATTTTGCAACACGATAATTGTACGACTCTCTAAAATACTATGAAAAAATATGCGGTATGTGCAAGTGTATTTTTTATAATTTAGGGTGTAAATGTAATTAATTAAAATATTTGGGAGACCCTTGGTATTTATAAAAATGAAAGGGTCTCTCCAAAAGTCACATTTTCCAATCCTAGGGGTGTAACCGGGAATGTTGCAACTTATGGACCGGGGTGCAAGTTTTAAAGAGAAACTAATTTTTTCTCCAAAAATTAATTAACAATTGGAAGGAAGGGACCCGCGGGTCAAACCCGGATCAAAGCCAACCCATGCTAGGGTTAAACATGACCTGGACCCACGGGACATCTTATTGGGTCGTTGTTCTTTAATTAAGCCCAAATCGAAAATAAATAAATAATTATTAAATGTCGGCCCAAACAAAATATGGACTTAAACTCTTCAATCATAAATTATTCTAGATGTCAATGGGCCCAACTTTTATACCTAACATTTGACTTATATAATACTTGATTTTCCAAAACCAAGTCGATGTCGATAATTCTCTTAAGAAGTTATCTCCACATCTGTCCCCTATTTGCTCACTTTAATAGGCACCATTTTGAAGCCTTACATTATTCACACCCGATAACAATTTAGGCTTATTAATGACTCATTAGAAAGACCTTATAAAAGACTTTCTAAAGAACTTGGAATCATCAAATTCCAATTAGTGGAATCTACTTATTTTATGACTCAAAATTGGGAAAAAATAAGTCCAACGGTTATGGAATTTCTAAAAATTCCAATAGCTTACAGCTTATTTGATGTAGACTTATCCTTGAGATGTTGACTTGTCCTTGATATTTTAATTGCTCTCCTTTTGAAAAGCTCACGTGCTTGAATTTTGTAGTTCTAAACTTTTTGGCTTTATCTAGTCTTTCTTTTTGACTTAGTTTGCTTGCTTTTCAAGATGCTCGTTCTTTTTTTTAGATCCTTTGTGACTTTATTAGTACTTGTCTTTTCAAGAGGATCCACTAAACTTCCATGGCATTTTCAAGGTTTTGTCATGCGATATCATCAAGAACATCATCACTATCAGAAATATTGATATTTTGTTATGGATTTGCAATATATGTTTCAACTGCTAGATCTAGTGGTAGATCTAATGCATGTCTTGTTATTAATCCATCTAACATAATTTCAGCCTCACTTATATGTATTTCAGATAATTAATATGACATTCAAATTTGTGTAACGAACAATCTTCACCCATCTATTATCATAAATAGTAGATTATCATTTTGGATCTATCTTGCTGATTGACTTAATCTAAGGGCATTTTGTACTTGCCACTTTAGCTAATATTGCTTTAATTAATGCATGAAATTCCTGAAAATATGAAAAATTAAATATTTGGACAATGACTTGATTAGCCAATCTCCATTCAATTACTCTAATTTCCCATGGATCATGGTTTATGAGAAAAGTTAACTTAGGAGTTGATTGCTATAGTTAACATATATTAAATTATTAAGGAGGATTTTCCTAATATCTTCCTTATGTGTCTCTATTTTTTCAAAGATACCTCTTTGTAAAGCTTATGGTAAAAGGCTTCTTACATTTTAAATAAGTTCGCAACGCTTGATTTTTTCAAGTTGTGAAGCTATGTGAGGTAGTTGAATAACATCATCTATTTGTAAGATCAAATTGATTTTTAAATATGATTTCTATCATAAATTGGTAAGGTGACCTAATTGATCAAATCCTCAACTAAATCTCTGACTTTTTGTATTTTAACAGCTTATTCTGTTAATAATTTTGCAAAGATAGTCATGTGTTTTCTAAATGATGCTCGATGTTTTTCATTATAGCAATGAGTTTTCCAGATTTCATTTAATTCTTTATAAAGATGATCTAGAATTCCTGGATTATAATTTTTTTTTACCACTACTGGGTTTGAGCTTTGTGGTATATCCGTTTGGTTGCGGAGTTTGGGAGAAATATATGAGTTTGGCTTAAGCTGAGTCCATGCTGTCATTACTTCTTCAAGATATTCATAACTTTTGAAACAACAACCAGAAAAATTATTAACGTGTTGATGGCATTGAGCCCAATTTTTGTAGATGCCTAGATGACAATCTACAAATACCACATAATACTTTCTGTTTGAAGTATCACGTGGCTGACTTTTTGATTGAGCTGCATTTTTGACAATATTAATCCATTCCATTTGTTTACCATTATCCTTTGCTCTATAAGGGTCTTTATCCATATTTGCTTAAATAATCTGCAAGGACATAGTTAATACCTTTAATATATTCAATTTTAAAAGAATATTCTGTTATTGAATTGTACCAATTTAATTTTCATCCATTCTAGTTACTTCTTTTAGCAACTAGAAAATTTTTAACTGCTTCATTATCAGTTTTTATAATAAAATGTTTTAAGGCCAAATAAATATGAAATCTCTTTAAAGTTAATTTAATGGCCAATAATTCTTTTTCAAAAATAATATATTTTAACTTAGTAGGTATAAATTTTCTTGAGTCATAACCACAAATTAATTCTT
The DNA here is from genome assembly GCA_001753735.1 of Embelia ribes. Lineage (NCBI taxonomy): Eukaryota > Viridiplantae > Streptophyta > Magnoliopsida > Ericales > Primulaceae > Embelia > Embelia ribes. The sequence goes on along the minus strand of MKEJ01069071.1, from coordinate 671 downwards.
CCTTTTGAAGCATTTTAACTATTAGTTTAGTACGTTGCTTTATCCCAATGATTGATTCTTCATTTGGATATTCTTCCTGCCATTTTTCAAATGATATGGCTTTTAAAACACATTTTCTACTTAGATATGATGCATCTGTTTCCATTATTAATTTATCTCCTATTTGAAGATAATAAACTGTAGGTAAATTATTTAATTTTTCTTTGATTTGTTTAATTATTTCTATATTTTTGGGTCCAATTAAATATGACATATTTTCTTAGTTTTTCTAATAAAGGTAACTCTAATTTAATTAGGTTTTCAATATTATTTCTACCATAATTGAGAAATCCTAATAAGCTTTGTATTTGCTTTTTCTTAACAAAAATTTATGGAAAATTTTTTACTTTCGAAATAATGTGTTTTTATAACACTAAACTTTTATGGCTTAAAATTAGTCCTAAAAATTATATTTGTTACTTTTCAATTTCTATCTTTTTTGGTGGTAAAATTATTCCATTTTTTCTGAATTTTTCTACCATCTGTTTTAGATGAATTTTATATTCTTCTAATGTTTTGGAAAAAACAAAAATATCATCAATATAAACTACACAATAATCTTTCATATATTTGAAGATTGTATCAATCCACATTTGAAATTGTTACGTCCCAAAATCGGTGACCCGGAACGT